>JAESUZ010000104.1:0-13782 GCA_017311185.1 Proteles cristata cristata
TTCAGTCACTATCTACCTTGTGAAAGTTGATGGGAATTGAATGAGGGGTCCCCACAGTGTACTTCTAAAGAGGTGAGTATATCACACTGAACTTATACATGTATGCATGTGTTTTCAAACATTACTCACTTAGGTAAACCATATGGGGACTGAATTTTGCATTCCTCACAGTGTTCTATCAGAGAATGCAGACCCTGCACTTACTTCAATGGTCTCAGCATTTGTTTTCCGTCACTGACAACCTAGGAAAGCATGATGGTAGTTGGAAGATTCATTGCACACAGTGTTCTTTCACAGAGTTTTCTGTATAACACTCATCTTATACTTCCAGGCCATAGTTTTCAGATTGCCTACTTAGGGAAACAAGTTTGTACCTGAATATTTCAGTCCGTACAGTGACTTTTAGAGAGTTCAGACACGGCACTTCCCACATTGGTCTCTTCATGACTTTTCTTTCTTTCTTTCCTTCCTTCCTTCCTTCCTTCTTTCTTTCTTTCTTTATCTCTTTCTTTCTTTTCTTTTTAAACCTTTTTAATGTTTATTTATTTTGAGAAGAGAGAGTGTATGAGCATGCGAGGAGGGGGAGAGAGAGGGATCCACAGAATCAAACACAGCTCCTGGCTCTGAGCTGTGGGCACAGGAGCCCAACATAGGGCACAGACCCTGAGGACCCGACATCATGACTGAGCAGAAATCGGACCAGCAACAATGAGCCACCCAGGTGGTCCTCAGCATGTATTTGCAAATCCACACCCTGTAATCCAGGAAACACGATGGTACTTGTCGATGGGACCCCCCACAGTGTCTGCACAGAGTTGTGTTAAGAAGACTTCCTTTTACTTCAATGCATGTATTTTCAAAATTGAAACCTAAAACCATGTGGTAACTTCAGATGCTGCACATTCTACAGAATGTGTACATGGTTGAGCAGCCTGCTCCTCCTTCATTGGTGCCACCAGCTGTTTTCAGTTACATCTAACTAGCGAACGTTGATGAAAATTGAGTGATGGCTTCCCCACAGTGGTCTTCCCTGGAGTTGAGTATATCACACTGAGCTTATATTTCCATGCATGTCTTTTCAAACATTTGGAACTTAGTGAAACAGTATGGTAACTGAATGGTTTGTTCACACAGTGTTGTACCAGAGTCGAGCACCCTGCACTTCCTTCATGGTCTCAGCATCTGTTTTCAATCACTATCTACCTAGTAAAAGGTGATGGGAGTTGAAGGAGGGTCCCCACAGTGTACTTATAAGAGTTGATTATATCACACTCAGCTTATACCTCCATGGATGTGTTTTCAAGCGTTCCTCAGTGAAACAGTATGGTAACTAAATGCTGTATTCCGCCCAGTATTGGTTCACAGAGTCGGGCACCCTGCACCACTTTTGTATTCTCAGCATCTGTTTTCTGTCACTATCTACCTAGTGAAAGATGACGGTAGTTGAATGAGGTTTTCGCCACCGTGTTCTTTCACCGAGATGAAAATATCACACTAAGCTTGGATTTCCATGCATGTGTTTTCAACTATTACCCACTTAGGGAAACAAGAGGATAACTGAATGCTGCATTCCGCACAGTGTTGTTTCCCCGAGTTGAGCATCCTGCACTTCCTTCAGTGGTCTCAGCACATGGATTCCATCACGACCAACCTAGGAAACCATGACGGTATTTGAAAGATACATTCCGCACAGTGTTCTTTCACAGAGTTGAGTAAATAACATTCATCTTATACCTCCAGGCCCTAGGTTTCACACATTACTAACAGTGAAATAAGATCGTAGCTGTGCTCCACTTCACTCTCGACAGTGAGTTTTCTCAGAGGCCAGCACACTGCCCTTCCCACATTGGACTCAGCATGTTTTCTCAATCACTATCCACCTAGGGAAACATGATGGTAGTCTAGGATCCGTTCCCCACAGCGTTCTTTCACCGAGCTGAGTACATAACACTTACCTTTTAGTTCCATGATGTGTTTTCAAGCATTTCTTAGTACAGCAATATGGTAACTAAATGTTGCATTTCGCAGTGTCGTTTCACAGAGTCGAGCACCCTGCACTTCTTTCATTGATCTCAGCATATGTTTTCAGTATCTATCTACCTCATGAAAGATGAGCGCAGTTTAATGAGGGATTTGCCACAGTTTTCTTTCACAGAGTTGAGTATAGAACACTCAGCTTGTACTTCCATGCCTGTTGTCAAACATTAGTCACTTAGTGAAGCAGTATGGTAACTGAACGTTTTAGTACACACAGTGTTGTTTCAGAGTCGAGTACCCTCTGCACTTCCTTCACGGTCTCAGCATCTGTTTTCAGTCACTATCTACCTTGTGAAAGTTGATGGGAATTGAATGAGTGGTCCCCACAGTGTTCTTCTAAAGAGGTGAGTATATCACACTGAGCTTATACATGTATGCATGTGTTTTCAAACATTACTCACTTAGGTAAACAATATGGGGACTGAATTTTGCATTCCTCACAGTGTTCTATCAGAGAATGCAGACCCTGCACTTACTTCAATGGTCTCAGCATTTGTTTTCCGTCACTGACAACCTAGGAAAGCATGATGGTAGTTGGAAGATGCATTGCACACAGTGTTCTTTCACAGAGTTTTGTCTAAAACACTCATCTTATACTTCCAGGCCATAGTTTTCAGATTGCCTACTTAAGGAAACAAGATTGTACCTGAATATTTCAGTCCGTACAGTGACTTTTAGGACTTCAGACCTGAAAGCACTTCCATTAGTCTCATGTGACTTTTCTTTCTTTCTTTCCTTCCTTCCTTCCTTCTTTCTTTCTTTCTTTATCTCTTTCTTTCTTTCTTTTAATTTTTAATGTTTATTTATTTTGCGGAGAGAGAGAGTGTATGAGCATACGAGGAGGGGAGAGAGGGATCCACAAAGAATCGAAACACGCTCCTGGCTCTGAGCTGTGGGCACGAGCCCAACGCAGGGCACGAACCCACGGACGTGGCCCATCTGACCTGAGCCGAAGTCGGACGCTTAACCGACTGAGCCACAGGTGGTCCTCAGCATGTATTTGCAATCACTATCAATCCAGGAAACACGATGGTACTTGTACGATGGGTTCCCCACAGTGTACTTGCACAGAGTTGTGTTGAAGACCCTTCTACTTCAATGCATGTATTTCAAAATTGAAACCTAAGAGAAACCATGTGGTAACTGAATGCTGCATTCTACAGAATGTTGTACATGGTTGAGCAGCCTGCTCCTCCTTCATTGGTGCCACCAGCTGTTTTCAGTTACTATGTAACTAGCGAACGTTGATGATAATTGAGTGATGGCTTCCCCACAGTGGTCTTTCCTGGAGTTGAGTATATCACACTGAGCTTATATTTCCATGCATGTCTTTTCAAACATTTGGAACTTAGTGAAACAGTATGGTAACTGAATGGTTAGTTCACACAGTGTTGTTCCAGAGTCGAGCACCATGCACTTCCTTCATGGTCTCAGCATCTGTTTTCAATCACTATCTACCTAGTAAAAGGTGATGGGAGTTGAAGGAGGGTCCCCACAGTGTACTTTTAAAGAGTTGATTATATCACACTCAGCTTATACCTCCATGCATATGTTTTCAAACGTTCCTCAGTGAACCAGTATGGTAACTAAATGCTGTATTCCGCCCAGTATTGGTTCACAGAGTGGAGCAACCTGCACCACTTTTGTATTCTCAGCATCTGTTTTCTGTCACTATCTACCTAGTGTAAGATGACGGTAGTTGAATGAGGGCTTCGCCACAGTGTTCTTTCACCGAGATGAAAATATCACACTAAGCTTAGATTTCCATGCATGTGTTTTCATCTATTACCCATTTAGGGAAACAATAGGATAACTGAATGCTGCATTCCGCACAGTGTTGTTTCCCCGAGTTGAGCATCCTGCACTTCCTTCAATGGTCTCAGCATATGGTTTCCATCACGACCAACCAAGGAAACCATGATGGTATTTGAATGATACATTCCGCACACTGTTCTTTCACAGAGTTGAGTATATAACATTCACCTTATACCTCCAGGCCCTAGGTTTCACACATTACTAACAGTGAAATAAGATGGTAGCTGTGCTCCACTACACTCTCGACAGTGAGTTTTCTCAGAGGCCAGCACACTGCACTTCCCACATTGGACTCAGCATGTTTTCTCAATCACTATCCACCTGGGGAAACATGATGGTAGTCTAGGATCCGTTCCCCTGGCGTTCTTTCACCGAGCTGAGTACATAACACTACCTTTTAGTTCCATTGATGTGTTTTCAAGCATTTTTCTTAGTACAGCAATGGTAACTGAATGTTGCATTTCGCAGTGTCGTTTCACGAGTCGAGCACCTGCACTTCTTTCATTGATCTCAGCATATGTTTTCAGTATCTATCTACCTCATGAAAGATGAGCGCAGTTTAATGGGGGATTTGCCACAGTGTTCTTTCACAGAGTTGAGTATAGAACACTCAGCTTGTACTTCCATGCCTGTTGTCAAACATTAGTCACTTAGTGAAGCAGTATGGTAACTGAACGTTTTAGTACACACAGTGTTGTTTCAGAGTCGAGCACCCTCTGCACTTCCTTCACGGTCTCAGCATCTGTTTTCAGTCACTATCTACCTTGTGAAAGTTGACGGGAATTGAATGAGGGGTCCCCACAGTGTACTTCTAAAGAGGTGAGTATATCACACTGAGCTTATACATGTATGCATGTGTTTTCAAACATTACTCACTTAGGTCAACAATATGGGGACTGAATTTTGCATTCCACACAGTGTTCTATCAGAGAATGCAGACCCTGCACTTACTTCAATGGTCTCAGCATTTGTTTTCCGTCACTGCCAACCTAGGAAAGCATGATGGTAGTTGAAAGATGCATTGCACACAGTGTTCTTTCACAGAGTTTTGTCTATAACACTCATCTTATACTTCAGGCCATAGTTTCAGATTGCCTACTTAGGGAAACAAGATTGTACCTGAATATTTCAAGTCCGTACAGTGACGTTTATAGAGTTCAGACACGGCACTTCCCACATTGGTCTCCGCATGACTTTTCTTTCTTTCTTTCCTTCCTTCCTTCCTTCCTTCCTTCCTTCCTTCCTTCCTTCCTTCTTTCTTTCTTTCTTTATATCTTTCTTTCTTTCCTTTTTTAATTTTTAATGTTTATTTATTTTGCGAGAGAGAGAGTGTGTATGAGCATGCTAGGAAGGGAGAGAGAGGGATCCACAGAATCCGAAACACGCTCCTGGCTCTGAGCTGTGGGCACAGAGCCCAACAAAGGGCACGAACCCACGGACCGTGAGATCATGACCTGAGCCGAAGTCGGACGATTAACCGACTGAGCCACCCAGGTGGTCCTCAGCATGTATTTGCAATCACTATCAATCCAGGGAAACACGATGGTACTTGTACGATGGGTTCCCCCACAGTGTACTTGCACAGAGTTGTTTTGAAGACTTCCCTTTTACTTCAATGCATGTATTTCAAAATTGAAACCTAAGAGAAACCATGTGGTAACTGAATGCTGCATTCTACAGAATGTTGTACATGGTTGAGCAGCCTGCTCCTCCTTCATTGGTGCCACCAGCTGTTTTCAGTTACATCTAACTAGCGAACGTTGATGAAAATTGAGTAATGGCTTCCCCACAGTGGTCTTTCCTGGAGTTGAGTATATCACAGTGAGCTTATATTTCCATGCATGTCTTTTCAAACATTTGCAACTTAGTGAAACAGTATGGTAACTGAATGGTTAGTTCACACAGTGTTGTTCCAGAGTCGAGCACCCTGCACTTCCTTCATGGTCTCAGCATCTGTTTTCAATCAGTATCGACCAAGGGAAAAATGATGGGAGTTGAAGGAGGGTCCCCACAGTGTACTTTTAAAGAGTTGATTATATCACACTCAGCTTATACCTCCATGCATGTGTTTTCAAACGTTCCTCAGTGAAACAGTATGGTAACTAAATCCTGTATTCCGCCCAGTATTGGTTCACAGAGTCGAGCACCCTGCACCACTTTTGTATTCTCAGCATCTGTTTTCTGTCACTATACCTAGTGAAAGATGACGGTAGATGAATGAGGGCTACGCCACAGTGTTCTTTCACCGAGATGAAAATATCACACTAAGCTTAGATTTCCATGCATGTGTTTTCAACTATTACTAACTTAGGGATACAATAGGATAACTGAACGCTGCATTCCGCACAGTGTTGTTTCCCCGAGTTGAGCATCCTGCACTTCCTTCAGTGGTCTCAGCATATGGTTTCCATCACGAGCAACCTAGGAAACCATGACGGTATTTGAAAGATACATTCCGCACAGTGTTCTTTCACAGAGTTGAGGAAATAATATTCATCTTATACCTCCAGGCCCTAGGTTTCACACATTACTAACAGTGAAATAAGATCGTAGCTGTGCTCCAGTACACTCTCGACAGTGAGTTTTCTCAGAGGCCAGCACACTGCGCTTCCCACATTGGACTCAGCATGTTTTCTTAATCACTATCCACTTAGGGAAACATGATGGTAGTGTAGGATCCGTTCCCCACAGTGTTCTTTCACAGAGCTGAGTACATAACACTTACCTTTTAGTTCCATGATGTGTTTTCAAACATTACTAAGTTAGTAGAGCAATATGGTAACTGAATGTTGCATTCCGCAGTGTTGTTTCACAGAGTCGAGCACCCTGCACTTCTTTCGTGATCTCAGCATATGTTTCCAGTATCTATCTACCTCATGAAAGATGAGCGCAGTTTAATGAGGGATTTGCCACAGTGTTCTTTCACAGAGTTGAGTATAGAACACTCGGCAGCACTTCCATGCCTGTTGTCAAACGACTAGTCGTAAGTGGAAACGAAGTATGGTAACTGAACGTTTGTATTACCCACGCAGTGTTGTTTCAAGTCGAGCACCCACTGCACTTCCTTCACGGTCTCAGCATCTGTTTTCAGTCACTATCTACCTTGTGAAAGATGATGGGAATTGAATGAGGGGTCCCCACAGTGTACTTCTAAAGAGGTGGGTATATCACACTGAGCTTATACATGTATGCATGTGTTTTCAAACATTACTCACTTAGGTAAACAATATGGGGACTGAATTTTGCATTCCTCACAGTGTTCTATCAGAGAATGAAGACCCTGCACTTACTTCAATGGTCTCAGCATTTGTTTTCCGTCACTGCCAACCTAGGAAAGCATGATGGTAGTTGAAAGATGCATTGCACACAGTGTTCTTTCACACAGTTTTGTCTAAAACACTCATCTTATACTTCCAGGCCATAGTTTTCAGATTGCCTACTTAGGGAAACAAGATTGTACCTGAATATTTCAGTCCGTACAGTGACGTTTATAGAGTTCAGACACGGCACTTCCCACATTGGTCTCCGCATGACTTTTCTTTCTTTCTTTGCTTCCTTCCTTCCTTCCTTCCTTCCTTCCTTCCTTCCTTCTTTCTTTCTTTATCTCTTTCTTTCTTTCCTTTTTTAATTTTTAATGTTTATTTATTTTGCGAGAGAGAGAGAGTGTATGAGCATGCGAGGATGGGAGAGAGAGGAATCCACAGAATCCGAAACACGCTCCTGGCTCTGAGCTGTGGGCACAGAGCCCAACGCAGGGCACGAACCCACGGACCGTGACATCATGACCTGAGCCGAAGTCGGATGCTTAACCGACTGAGCCACCCAGGTGGTCCTCAGCATGTATTTGCAATCACTATCAATCCAGGGAAACACGATGGTACTTGTACGATGGGTTCCCCCACAGTGTACTTGCACAGAGTTGTGTTGAAGACTTCCCTTCTACTTCAATGCATGTATTTCAAAATTGAAACCTAAGAGAAACCATGTGGTAACTGAATGCTGCATTCTACAGAATGTTGTACATGGTTGAGCGGCCTGCTCCTCCTTCATTGGTGCCACCAGCTGTTTTCAGTTACATCTAACTAGCGAACGTTGATGATAATTGAGTGATGGCTTCCCCAAAGTGGTCTTTCCTGGAGTTGAGTATATCACACTGAGCTTAAATTTCCATGCATGTCTTTTCAAACATTTGGAACTTAGTGAAACAGTATGGTAACTGAATGGTTTGTTCATACAGTGTTGTACCAGAGTCGAGCACCCTGCACTTCCTTCATGGTCTCAGCATCTGTTTTCAATCACTATCTACCTAGTAAAAGGTGATGGGAGTTGAAGGAGGGTCCCCACAGTGTACTTTTAAAGAGTTGATTATATCACACTCAGCTTATACCTCCATGGATGTGTTTTCAAGCGTTCCTCAGTGAAACAGTATGGTAACTAAATGCTGTATTCCGCCCAGTATTGGTTCACAGAGTCGAGCACCCTGCACCCCTTTTGTATTCTCAGCATCTGTTTTCTGTCACTATCTACCTAGTGAAAGATGACGGTCGTTGAATGAGGGCTTCGCCACAGTGTTCTTTCACCGAGATGAAAATATCACACTAAGCTTAGATTTCCATGCATGTGTTTTCAACTATTACCCACTTAGGGAAACAATAGGATAACTGAATGCTGCATTCCGCACAGTGTTGTTTCCCCGAGTTGAGCATCCTGCACTTCCTTCAGTGGTCTCAGCATATGGTTTCCATCACGACCAACCAAGGAAACCATGACGGTATTTGAAAGATACATTCCGCACAGTGTTCTTTCACAGAGTTGAGGAAATATCATTCATCTTATACCTCCAGGCCCTAGGTTTCACACATTCCTAACAGTGAAATAAGATCGTAGCTGTGCTCCACTTCACTCTCGACAGTGAGTTTTCTCAGAGGCCAGCACACTGCGCTTCCCACATTGGACTCAGCATGTTTTCTCAATCACTATCCATCTAGGGAAACATGATGGTAGTCTAGGATCCGTTCCCCACAGCGTTCTTTCACCGAGCTGAGTACATAACACTTACCTTTTAGTTCCATGATGTGTTTTCAAGCATTTCTTAGTACAGCAATATGGTAACTGAATGTTGCATTTCGCAGTGTCGTTTCACAGAGTCGAGCACCCTGCACTTCTTTCATTGATCTCAGCATATGTTTTCAGTATCTATCTACCTCATGAAAGATGAGCGTAGTTTAATGAGGGATTTGCCACAGTGTTCTTTCACAGAGTTGAGTATCGAACACTCAGCTTGTACTTCCATGCCTGTTGTCAAACATTAGTCACTTAGTGAAGCAGTATGGTAACTGAACGTTGTAGTACACACAGTGTTGTTTCAGAGTCGAGCACCCTCTGCACTTCCTTCACGGTCTCAGCATCTGTTTTCAGTCACTATCTACCTTGTGAAAGTTGTTGGGAATTGAATGAGGAGTCCCCACAGTGTACTTCTAAAGACGTGAGTATATCACACTGAGCTTATACATGTATGCATGTGTTTTCAAACATTACTCACTTAGGTAAACAATATGGGGACTGAATTTTGCATTCCTCACAGTGTTCTATCAGAGAATGCAGACCCTGCACTTACTTCAATGGTCTCAGCATTTGTTTTCCGTCACTGCCAACCTACGAAAGCATGATGGTAGTTGAAAGATGCATTGCACACAGTGTTCTTTCACAGAGTTTTGTCTAAAACACTCATCTTATACTTCCAGGCCATAGTTTTCAGATTGCCTACTTAGGGAAACAAGATTGTACCTGAATATTTCAGTCCGTACAGTGACGTTTATAGAGTTCAGACACGGCACTTCCCACATTGGTCTACGCATGACTTTTCTTTCTTTCTTTCCTTCCTTCCTTCCTTCCTTCCTTCCTTCCTTCCTTCCTTCTTTCTTTCTTTCTTTATCTCTTTCTTTCTTTCCTTTTTTAATTTTTAATGTTTATTTATTTTGCGAGAGAGAGAGAGTGTATGAGCATGCGAGGAGGGGAGAGAGGGATCCACAGAATCCGAAACACGCTCCTGGCTCTGAGCTGTGGGCACAGAGCCCAACGCAGGGCACGAACCCACGGACCGTGAGATCATGACCTGAGCCGAAGTCGGACGCTTAACCGACTGAGCCACCCAGGTGGTCCTCAGCATGTATTTGTAATCACTGTCAATCCAGGGAAACACGATGGAACTTGTACGATGGGTTCCCCCACAGTGTTCTTGGACAGAGTTGTGTTGAAGATTTCCCTTCTACTTCAATGCATGTATTTCAAAATTGAAACCTAAGAGAAACCATGTGGTAACTGAATGCTGCATTCTACAGAATGTTGTACATGGTTGAGCGGCCTGCTCCTCCTTCATTGGTGCCACCAGCTGTTTTCAGTTACATCTAACTAGCGAACGTTGATGATAATTGAGTGATGGCTTCCCCACAGTGGTCTTTCCTGGAGTTGAGTATATCACACTGAGCTTATATTTCCATGCATGTCTTTTCAAACATTTGGAACTTAGTGAAACAGTATGGTAACTGAATGGTTAGTTCACACAGTGTTGTTCCAGAGTCGAGCACCCTGCACTTCCTTCATGGTCTCAGCATCTGTTTGCAATCACTATCTACCTAGTAAAAGGTTTTGGGAGTTGAAGGAGGGTCCCCACAGTGTACTTTTAAAGAGTTGATTATATCACACTCAGCTTATACCTCCATGGATGTGTTTTCAAACGTTCCTTAGTGAAACAGTATGGTAACTAAATGCTGTATTCCGCCCAGTATTGGTTCACAGAGTCGAGCACCCTGCCCCACTTTTGTATTCTCAGCATCTGTTTTCTGTCACTATCTACCTAGTGAAACATGACGGTCGTTGAATGAGGGCTTCGCCACAGTGTTCTTTCACCGAGATGAAAATATCACACTAAGCTTAGATTTCCATGCATGTGTTTTCAACTATTACCCACTTAGGGAAACAATAGGATAACTGAATGCTGCATTTCGCAGTGTTGTTTCCCCGAGTTGAGCATCCTGCACTTCCTTCAGTGGTCTCAGCATATGGTTTCCATCACGACCAACCTAGGAAACCATGACGGTATTTGAAAGATACATTCCGCACAGTGTTCTTTCACAGAGTTGAGGAAATATCATTCATCTTATACCTCCAGGCCCTAGGTTTCACACATTACTAACAGTGAAATAAGATCGTAGCTGTGCTCCACTTCACTCTGGACAGTGAGTTTTCTCAGAGGCCAGCACACTGCGCTTCCCACATTGGACTCAGCATGTTTTCTCAATCACTATCCATCTAGGGAAACATGATGGTAGTGTAGGATCCGTTCCCCACAGCGTTCTTTCACCGAGCTGAGTACATAACACTTACCTTTTAGTTCCATGATGTGTTTTCAAGCATTACTTAGTACAGCAATATGGTAACTGAATGTTGCATTTCGCAGTGTCGTTTCACAGAGTCGAGCACCCTGCACTTCTTTCATTGATCTCAGCATATGTTTTCAGTATCTATCTACCTCATGAAAGATGAGCGCAGTTTAATGAGGGATTTGCCACAGTGTTCTTTCACAGAGTTGAGTATAGAACACTCAGCTTGTACTTCCATGCCTGTTGTCAAACATTAGTCACTTAGTGAAACATTATGGTAACTGAACGTTGTAGTACACACAGTGTTGTTTCAGAGTCGAGCACTCTCTGCACTTCCTTCACGGTCTCAGCATCTGTTTTCAGTCCCTATCTACCTTGTGAAAGATGATGGGAGTAGAATGAGGGGTCCCCACAGTGTACTTCTAAAGAGTTGAGGATATCACACTGAGCTTATACATGTATGCAAGTGTTTTCAAACCTTACTCACTTAGGTGAACAATATGGGGACTGAATTTGCATTCCTCACAGTGTTCTATCAGAGAATCCAGCACCCTGCACTTACTCAATGGTCTCAGCATTTGTTTTCCGTCACTGCCAACCTAGGAAAGCATGATGGTAGTTGAAAGATGCATTGCACACAGTGCTCTTTCACAGAGTTTTGTCTAAAACACTCATCTTATACTTCCAGGCCACAGTTTTCAGATTGCCTACTTAGGGAAACAAGATTGTACCTGAATATTTCAGTCGGTACAGTGACTTTTAGAGAGTTCAGACACGGCACTTCCCACATTGGTCTCCGCATGACTTTTCTTTCTTTCTTTCTTTATCTCTTTCTTTCTTTCCTTTTTTAATTTTTAATGTTTATTTATTTTGCGAGAGAGAGAGAATGTATAAGCATGCGAGGAGGGGAGAGAGAGGGATCCACAGAATCCGAAACACACTCCTGGCTCTGAGCTGTGGGTACAGAGCCCAACGCAGGGCAAGAACCCACGGACCGTGAGATCATGACCTGAGCCGAAGTCGGACGCTTAACCGACTGAGCCACCCAGGTGGTCCTCAGCATGTATTTGCAATCACTGTCAATCCAGGGAAACACGAGGGTCGTTGTACGATGGGTTCCCCCACAGTGTTCTTGTACAGAGTTGTGTTGAAGACTTCCCTTCTACTTCAATGCATGTATTTCAAAATTGAAACCTAAGAGAAACCATGTGGTAACTGAATGCTGCATTCTACAGAATGTTGTACATGGTTGAGCAGCCTGCTCCTCTTTCATTGGTGCCACCAGCTGTTTTCAGTTACTATCTAACTAGTGAACATTGATGATAATTGAGTGATGGCTTCCCCACAGTGGTCTTTCCTCGAGTTGAGTATATCACACTGAGCTTATATTTCCATGAATGTGTTTTCAAACATTTGGAACTTAGTGAAACAGTATGGTAACTGAATGGTTAGTTCACACAGTGTTGTTCCAGAGTCGAGCACCCTGCACTTCCTTCATAGTCTCAGCATCTGTTTTCAATCACTATCGACCTAGTGAAAGATGATGTGCGTTGAAGGAGGGTCCCCACAGTGTACTTTTAAAGAGTTGATTATATCACACTCAGCTTATACCTCCATGCATGTGTTTTCAAACGTTCCTCAGTGAAACAGTATGGTAACTAAATGCTGTATTCCGCCCAGTATTGGTTCACAGAGTCGAGCACCCTGCACCACTTTTGTATTCTCAGCATCTGTTTTCTGTCACTATCTACCTAGTGAAAGATGACGGTCGTTGAATGAGGGCTTCGCCACAGTGTTCTTTCACCGAGAAGAAAATATCACACTAAACTTAGATTTCCATGCATGTGTTTTCAACCATTACTCACTTAGGGAAACAATAGGATAACTGAATGCTGCATTCCGCACAGTGTTGTTTCCCCGAGTTGAGCATCCTGCACTTCCTTCAGTGGTCTCAGCATATGGTTTCCATCACGACCACCCTAGGAAACCATGACGGTATTTGAAAGATACATTCCGCACAGTGTTCTTTCACAGAGTTGAGGAAATAACATTCATCTTATACCTCCAGGCCCTAGGTTTCACACATTACTAACAGTGAAATAAGATCGTAGCTGTGCTCCACTTCACTCTCCACAGTGAGTTTTCTCAGAGGCCAGCACACTGCGCTTCCCACATTGGACTCAGCATGTTTTCTCAATCACTATCCACCTAGGGAAACATGATGGTAGTCTAGGATCCGTTCCCCACAGCGTTCTTTCACCGACCTGAGTACATAACACTTACCTTTTAGTTCCATGATGTGTTTTCAAGCATTACTTAGTACAGCAATATGGTAACTGAATGTTGCATTTCGCAGTGTCGTTTCACAGAGTCGAGCACCCTGCACTTCTTTCATTGATCTCAGCATATGTTTTCAGTATCTCTCTACCTCATGAAAGATGAGCGCAGTTTAATGAGGGATTTGCCACAGTGTTCTTTCACAGAGCTGAGTATAGAACACTCAGCTTGTACTTCCATGCCTTTTGTCAAACATTAGTCACTTAGTGAA
>JAESUZ010000105.1:0-278999 GCA_017311185.1 Proteles cristata cristata
CTGTTGTTAGGGAACATTCCAGTGGCCTTTTCTGTGTGGTGATGGGTAACTGTTACAGGGAGCGCTGTCATCACTGCCGTTCCCCAGGGAGGAGACAGGTGTGACACCTGTCATTACATTTTCCATCCAGGAGACAAGCCCTGTTCAGTGACAAGAACCAAATAGGCATATGACCTTGTTGAACAGCTTTATTGAGATTTAGTTCACCCCTTTAAAATGTACGATTCAGCGGGTTCTGGTGTCTTCAGAAAGTTGTACAACCATCACCACGATCAATTTTAGGACCTTTTACAACAAAAAGAAACGTGCCTGCTAGCAGTCACTCCCAGCTTTACCCTCCAGTCCCCTCACCCCCCTCAGAATTGCCGTAGGCCACCACGGATCTGCTTTCCATCTCTCTAGATTTCCCTCTTCTGAGTATTTCATAAAAATGGAATTACACATTATGTGGTGTTTGGTGACTGCCTTTTTTCACTTCGCGTAATGTTTTCAAGGTTCATCCATGTTCTAGCATGTATAAGTACTTCATTCTTTTTAGTGCCAAATCATATTCCATTGTATGCACATTTTATTTATCCACTCATAAGTTGGTGAAATTTTGAGCTGTTAGGAATAATGTGCCGCCGTGAGCATCATTGCACAAACTTTTGTGTAAACACACTTTCAGCTCTCTTGGGTATATACATAAGAGTGGGGTTGCTGGGCCACATGACAGCTCTGTTTCGCTTTTTGAGGATCTGCCAAACTTTTCCACAGGAGCCGCGCAGTTTACATTCCCACCAGTAATGTGTCAGGGTGCCAGTTGCTCCATCTCCTCGCTAACACTTGTTGTTTGAGTTCATCATTATTATTATTACTGCCATCCTGATGGGGATGAAGTGGTGTCTCATTAGGGTTTTGGTCTGTATTTCCGTCGTGACTGCTGGAGTTAAGTGTCTTTTCATGTGCTTGTTTGGCATTTGTGTATCCTTAGAAAAATGTCTACTGAAATTCTCTACGTGTTCTTAAATTGAGTTGTTTGCCCTTTTATTGGTTTGTAAGGGTTGTTTATGTATTCTGGATACTAGACTTTTGGATGTATGATTTTCATCTCTTTTTGTTTCTTTTTTACTTTTTAGAAAGAGTGTGTGAGCTGGGAAGAGGGGCAGAGAGAGAGAGAGAGAGCGAGAGAGAATCATAAGCAGGCTCTCCATTCAGTATGGAGCCCAATGTAGGGCTTTATCCCATGATCCTGGGATCATGGCTTGAGCTGAAGTCAAGAGTCGGATGCTCAACTGACTGAGCCACCCAGGCACCCCTTGTCTCTCTTTTTGTAATTATAAAAACTCAAATCTTACAGAAAAATAGAAAGTTCTCTTATTGTTCCCCAAATATTCTTCCATAAAGTAACTATTGATGAGTTTAATGTATTAACGTATATCCTTCCAAATTATAAGACGTGTATACAAACCTACACACGCGTGCGCATGCGCACACACACACACACACTTAAGTTCATATAAATGGAATTGAATATTTGCTTTTTTTTTTTTTTTTTTGCTTAACCATGTCTCGTGTACATCTTTTCAGTGTGATCTCATTGTTTTTTCTGCTGCAGAGAAATACCCTCTTGAGATGGGTGTAATACAGATGTAGTACTGGGGCATCAGAAAGTTAAGTAATTCATTCGAGGTCACAGATTAATAAGAGGAGGAGTCATTACTCAGGTCACATCTGTCTGTTTGCACAGCCCATGTTTTTGCCACACTATCCTGTTGCTTGTCAGGCTGCCAGTGTGGAACCTGTCTTCCAGCTCTGTGGCCTGCCGTGTAGCTGCTGTATTGCCTAGTGGCTCTCGTACCGGAGTAGTGTGTATGATGTGTGCATTCCAGGAGATACCCTTTACTTACACGACCCGCACACATACAGGCCTTTAGCAGTCTTGAAAGGAAAAAAAAGGTCGGGGAAGAATGTCTAACGACCTACTTTGGGCTGAAGCGGTCACATTTGAGCAACTGCAGCTGCTTTTCCATCCCTTTTCCCCCCCACTCGCCATCGCTGCTTTCTCAGGGCCACTCATTGCGCTGGAGGAGTTCCAGCACGTTGTTTCTTCCTGCCTTCCAGTCCTGCAGGGGCCTCCGTGCAGTGTCAGTGCGCTTGCCTTCTCCGCGGCCTTGCTTCCTACCCGGCCTGCAGTGTTTTAGGCGCATCCCCTGCTATCTCAGGACCCACATGTGTGAAACGGGCCTCCTCCCAGCACATAGGTTCTGGCTGAAACACATAAGAAAGTGCAATCAGGAATCAAGAGCGGAGCATGGACTGAGGAGAAAGTGCCGCCAACATCTGTGTAAAAGCTGCACCCTAAAGTACAGCTCCTCTTCTTCCTGCCCCCTCCGTCCTCTCCACTTTGTGTCCTGCCCCTGTTGCAGAACATGGCAGGTAATTGACTGCTGTAGGTCGGATCACTTTTCCATTGCAGTCCTCTCTGGATTCCCTTTCTCCTTTCTTCCCAGTGCACTTGGACTTGTAGGGGAGCTGGAGGAATAGTAACGAACTGTGTGTCTAAGCAGACTTTAATGTAAGAGCAGTGCTGTTCCGACCACTTTCACTAGTAAGAGTAGCTGGGCACCAACAAAGGGACGTCTAGAATGCGAGGGTCAGCGACACTGGGCTCACCTCCCAGGTCTACCAGGAGCCTGTCGAGTGGCCTTGGGCAGGTTACTTGATCTGTCGGAGCCTCCCTTTTCTTATCTGTGAAGTCCAGGTAATAGTGCCAGTGTGTCCTAAGAGTGTTGTGAGGATTCACAGTGCATGGAGAGTGTGTCAGCTCAGAGGCTGGCACAGGGAGAGAGCTCTGCAGATGTTACTTTCCATCATTATTATCGGAAGGGGAACAGGTACCATCTGAGTCATGTCTAGGCACACGCAGGTGGGTCCTTAGTGTGATAATAAGGTTCTTCCTGGGGCTCCTGGGTGGAGCAGTTAAGCGTCTGACTTCGGCTCAGGTCATGATCTCACTATTTGTGGGTTCGAGCCCCGCATCGGGCTCTGTGCTGACAGCTCAGAGCCTGGAGCCTGCTTCTAATTCTGTGTCTCCCTCTCTCTCTCTGACCCTCCCTTGCTCACACTGTCTCTATCTCTCTCTCAAAAATAAATAAAACATTAAAAAAAAATTTTTAATTAGGTTCTTCCTTATCTCACTATTGTGCTTTATTTTCTTCATAGCTCTTCTGTTTCATTTTATATACTTACTCATTTCTCTTTCTCCTTCGGTAGAATGTGGATGGGAGGAGCTCTGTCAGCTATATCCCTAGCCCCAAAACAGGCCTTAGCATGTAGTAAGTATGCAACAATGCCATCAGTGTTTTATGGGATAAATGAGTATGAGCACTTACTGTATGCTCACTGCTATTCTGGGTGCTACTTCTATCAACGGATATGGTCCTAACAGTCTGTTGAGGTAGGTATATTATTACCCCTCTTTTACAGGCGAAGCACCTGACTCGCTGGGGAATGGAGCTCTTTGGGCCCAGGGTCACCCAGTAGGTGGAAAAGCAGGCAATCTTCCTCCCAGCCAGGACTTGACCCCCTGTGCTGTGCACTCTCTCTACAGGAGGCATCACTGTTATTTTTATTACTGATATTATCGTTAGCTTTTAAGTAGTTAACACCTACATAGGCAGAATTCTTTAACCATCCTCTCTCATTTGCTCCTAACACTCACTGTGGGAAAAAAGTAACATTTTTATCATTCCCCCTTCATTTGACAGTTGAGGAAATAGGAACAAACAATCTTTATTGAGCACATCACTGTGTGCCAGCATGTTTACGACCTCTTCTTATCCCCACAACAATCTCATTAAGTTAATGGTACTATACACATTTGACAGATGGGAAAACTGAGGCAAAGAGGTACCATGACTTGCCCAGGGCCATGCAGCTAAGATGTGATGGATCTGAGCCTCAGACCCCAGCAGTCTGGCTTTAGGGACTGTTCTCCTGGATGCTCACTGGACATCTTCTCAGTTCAGAGAAGACAAATTGCTTGTGCACACTTACCCAGCTCGTAAGTGGCGGAGCTGGGATTGGAAATCAAGTCTGCCTTCACCACCAAATCCATGTTCTTTCTCTACCTGCACATAACTTGGGTTTCCAACCTGCTGGGGAAGAAGTCAGCAGACTTAATCACGGGATGCTGGAAATCAGAGTCTGGAGATGTAAATCCCCCGTTCTTTCTCTACCTGCACATAACTTGGGTTTCCAACCTGCTGGGGAAGAAGTCAGCAGACTTAATCACGCTCACTCTGCTGAGAATGTGGAGATGTAGCCCCCGACCTCAACCCTCAGCGTCCTTTCTCTTTCCATCCTGCTGGGCTGTATCTCAGCACGGTGTGTCTGGGTTAGCCAGGGCTTTGAGAGTCACAGGACAGTCATTTGAAAGCAGGTGTTGTGTCCCCAGAGAGAACTAAAGTTACTGCTGGTGGAGAAGTCCCTCCAAAGTGCACATACGATTTCCTTCGGGCTAAATGGACACCTGATGTCTTTATGAGACATTAGTGTATGTGAAACAGGCTAGTGAGCTGGTGATGGTGGGGGTGAGGAAAGAGGGGAGGGGGAATTGTATACCTAGAAGCATAGGAAGTCTGGCTGGGCTACACAAACAAAAACATTTCCTTCAGGGCCAGTGGCCCCAAGGCATCGGGCAGCGCCCATGGGCAAACAATGAAGTGGGGTGTGTGTGTGTGCGTGCACAGCATCAGCTGATTGCAGGCTGATGCCCCTACAGGGTGGGGGGAGGTCCCCAGTGGCGGCGGCAAGGTTTCTCTCCGTGGAGCTGTCAGAGATGTGTTTTGATGGGCTGTACCTGGGTGTGCAGCTTCCTTCTCCCTCAGCCTGTCCTCCACAGCTGCTGGGGCCCAGCTCACACCTCCCACCGCCTGCTCTTCTCTATCCCCATTCTTTCCCCCCACTGCTTAAGCTGCTAAATCCTCTTGACGGGTTTCTCCCTCACCATTCACGTCCTGTTAGTATCCCCAAGCCCTGGAGAGCCTGTGGTAAGAGTAAGAATGCAGCCACCCTGCAGGGAGCGCCTGTAGCACACCCGCTGGCCATGCGCCAAGCCCTTGCCACCACCATTTCATTTAATCCTTGCCTCAGCCCCCTTCGTAACGTTCTTCCTCCTGCTTGATACACGGAGAGCCGGTTTGGAGACACTGAACAGCATGCTGACAGTTCTGAAGCTAAGAAGCAACAGAGCGAGGATTCCAGCCTGAGGTCTTCTTGGCTCTAAAGCATGTTTTTTCTACCTTTTAAAGACCCCTCTAAGTAACCAGTGACGCTTCCGAAGCCTAGTGTCTGACATGCCATAACTGGGTTTTACTGTAACTGCCCACGCTGAGCGCAGCTTCCTCTAACACGCACCTGGTGGATAGCTTTGTCCTTGTGTCCAGTTCTCGCTGAAACAATAGGAAGTATCATTCAATCCGGGAGATTCTCTGCTGTGTGAGTTACCATCAGGGCATGCCCTGTGCTTATTGTTCATGCTCAAGGAATTTTGCAGGAAGGCCCCCATCCAGGATGTTACTGGAAGACCTGCCTGATGGAGTACGTACAAACAAAGTGTGACCCTGCCGGCTCAGCCAAAACCCCTGCCTTGTGCGGGGAGGCCCTCTGACCCTAGCGGAAAAGGCTGCTGTCTTCATCACCCAGCCAAGATGCTGCTACAGGGCGGGTCCACAGCTTCCTATCTGCCTGCCTGGAGACTCCTGGGTAGACTTTTGCCACGTGCTTAGATCTCGGTTGTATGTCACTATCTATACAAAATACAAATCTGACCATGTTTCCTGGGCCTCACTCAGACTCCTGGAACTCCATGTTGTTCTTGGGAACAATCTTCTAGGACTCTTTTAAACTTTTTTATTGTGCTAAGATATTCATAAAAATTTACCATTATTGGGGCACCTGGGTGGCTCAGTCAGTTAAGTGTCTGACTTCGGCTCAGGCTGTGATCTCACTGTTCATGAGTTCGAGCCCCATGCTGTCTCTCTCAAAAATAAACAAACATTAAAAATTTTTTCTTAATTTACCATTATTCAAAAATGTATAGTTCAGTGGTATTAAGTACATTTACATTGTTGCACAGTCTCTAGAACTCTTTTGTCATTTTGCAAAACTAAAAGTCTATACCCACTAAACAGTAACTTTCCATTCCCTGATCCCCCGTTAGCCCCTGGTAATTGCTCTTCTTCTTTGTGTCTCCATAAATTTGACAATCTTGGTATCTCGTATAAAGTGGAATCATACAGTATTTGTCCTTTTGAGTCTGGGTTATCTCAGCGTAATGTTTTCAGGATTTATCCACGCTACCACGTGTCAGAATTTCCTTCCTTTTCAAGGCTGAATGCATTTGCACTGGGTGTATATACCATTTGTGTGTCTCTTTACTTGTCAGTGGACCTACCAGGCCTCTGTGTGACATTGAAGGGCCTGCGTGGATACTCGTGGGCTCGCCGGGTTCGCCAGCCTCCTTAAATATCACTCCTCTTGAATGTCCCCACATTTTGTTCCTGAAATCCCACAAGGGACCTCAGTCAGACTCCCTTCCCCCACTGATTATTTTCATAGACCTCTATATGTCTTTATTTTGCTTGTTACAACTGTAACATATTGATTAATTGTGCATGTGTTTGTGTAATGACTGTGTTCCTTGCCAGACGGTAAACTCGTGTGTTTAATGCCACATCCCTTGGGGCTGGCATCAGGGCTGGCACGCAATACGTGCCCAGTAAATAGCTATTGTATGAAACTATAAACTAAATGAATTAGTACTGAAAAGAGAAAACTTCAGGGCTACATGCTGGGAACATTTGGATTTTAAAATGTGTGTGAGATGTTAAATTACTAAGAGAATCTCAAAAACTGGTCTTGCTGAAGCATAGATTGTTTGCCCTGTCATTTCTCTGTTGATAAAAAGTTCCAAGAATAAACTCGTCATTATTTGAAGATGCCTCAGTGAGGGCCAGCACGTAAACCACAGCAGCAAAGGCAGCTGACATTCTCTGGTTGTTTATTCCTGGCCAGGCTTTGCACTGTGTACTTTCCACGTATTCTCTCATGGAATCCTCACAAGAACTCTGAAAGGTGGATGCTGGGGTTTTTCATTTGCTTGGTTTTAATTTCTATTTTCAGGTGTGAAGACCAAGGCCCAGAGAGTTTAAATAACTTGCTTGAGGTCCCTCAGCTAGGTATGGCAGGCCCAGAGTGGAGGGGAGTCAGGGCGGACTCAGTCCTTGGCCTGGCATAGAGCGCGCCGCCCCTCCCTGGCGGCCCTTCCCCTCATTAACCGGAACAGCTCTCTTGTTATCTCTTTTATAAATTTATAAATGGAGCCTCTGCCTTGGTTTTCTTTGAAGCCAGAGTTTTGTGGCTAAAGAAGAATTTGAAAACTCTAGGCCTGCAGGACAGATTTGACCTTTGCAGCCTCCTGCCCTCCTGCCGTTAGATCTCCCGCCGCCGTGCTTCTGCCTGAAATGTGGTGGACCGAAATGCTTCTAAGACATCTTCCAAGTCTTGAGGCAGAGTTGTACTTTCCTGCCTGGTCCTCCTGCGGAAGGCCCACCCCTCTGTCCTAGCTCCACTCACGCCCTTTCCAAGTAGTGGCTGACGAGTTTGTCTCCGCCACTGGGCCGCGCCTCTGGGGAAGCTGGACCAGGCCTGCCTTCTCTCTGGAGCTCCTTGGCCCGGCGCAGGATCTGGCACAGGACTCGGGGGCCTCAGCCAGTGCTTGATGAATGAACGTACGCCAAGTGCAGAGCTGGTACTCAGAACCAACCAGCTGAGTGCAGAAGCTGGAGGACAAACCAGCGTGTGCTCGGAGAACCCCATGAATGCGAGATGGAGATGATCAGATGTATTAATCACTGGTTTGGAAAGGAATTAAAATATTTCCATAATATGGTATGTTTCTTTTCTAAAACAGATGTGCCCTCGTTGTTTCATGAGGAAGTAATTAAGCGTGTTTGATTAAAACATTCATAAACACTATCATTTATTCAAAGCTACTATATGCTGCTATCTTTATTGGTCTTTATATGTGTTATGTCTGGTTCTTCCCATCACCCGGTAAGGTGTGTTTTATTATCTTCATTTTAGAGGTGAGGAATCTGAGGCTCAGAGAGATGAAGTAGCTTGCCCAAGGATACTTAGCTTCTGAGTGATAGGCGTGGGAATGAAACGGGTCTGGCTGACTTCAAACCCAATGCCTTCCATCACGCCAACTGCTTCTGAACTTGTATATGAGATACCATTCAGCCCAACACCCCAAGCCAGCATGCGTATTCCCTGTTTCCTCTCTACCCTCCGCGTGCCTTCCATCGCCCCCACTTCTTACCCTCTCACTGCACCCCGCTCTCCATTTCCTTAGATGATTGCCTCTGTGCTTGCATCCTGAAACTGAAACATTTTTGCCACTGTCAATAATAATTGAGTACTATTATGTGTGGAAACTGTCTGGTGTTAACCATTTACTAATGTCACATTTATATTAATACAAAATTTGTATTATGGCCAAATTACACATATTACGATTTTGTTTTCTTTATACAGCCTTTTACTCCTAAGCTTTCTTTGAGTCCTAATACATATACATATATTTTATTTCTGAGAGAGAGAGAGATTGAGAGACAGCATGAGCAGGGGAGGGTCAGAGAGAGAGGGAGATACACAATCTGAAGCAGGCTTCGGGCTCTGAGCTGGCTGTCAGCACAGAGCCCAACACGGGGCTCGAACCCACGAACCACGAGATCATGACCTAAGCAAAAGCCGGATGCTTAACCGACTGAGTCACCCAAGCGCCCCCTAATTTATATATTTTTTAAAATAGATGGTTTTTTCCTTCATGTAAAATGTAAATGTGACAATATAGTGAAAAGGAAGTTGGTTAGATAAAAATTTTTTTGTTAAAGATTGTCAAAGCAGTGGGATACTTATTTCAAATTATATATGAAATAGAAGCTTGAAATACCTCTGTTTAGAGAAGTTTAAGAGGTTTCCTACAGACTCAGATTCATTTATTTTCTGCCCCTCCTAGTATTTCAGCAGGATTAAGTTTTTTGAATCACTGGATCAAGTTTTAATTTTCCTTTTCCTTCCTTATACTGACATATGCTTTGGCAGAACAAAAAAGAGACCTAAACATGTCAGCATGATTTTTGTTCAATGAATTAAAAACCATAAAAGTAACAAGATCTGATCCAAATCCCTAAACTCCTGACATGGTGGTTTTGTCCATTTCAGTCCCAAGATTCGTATTACTGACTTTAAAAAGCTTTCTGCCTGGAAGCAGAAGTGATGGCAGCAGTGCATAATTTCTCTGAAATAGATTGCCAGGGGTAGGCAGCACAGAGTAGGGAAAACATACAAGACAGAGCAATCTGGATTTGGATCCCAGTCCTGCCACTCAGGCTCATGGGTAAGTGACTCCACACCTGTGCACCTCGGTTTCCTCATTGGAAGATGGGGGGGTGGGGGACGGGAGTAGATGAGAATCTAGCTGGAAGAATGGTTGCGAAGGTCTATGAGGGAATGTACTTAAGTGCTCCCCTGGCGTAGATGGGCTTAATAATGGCGGTAATCAGGATCATTTCTATTTTGAGAATACCTTCAAATAGCTGAATCCAGAAGAATTGATATATAATGCAGCCGCCTGCTTTGTCTTCAGAGCTCATCTTTCTCAAAATTCTTTAATTTTTTTCCCTCATCCTGTCAGGGAAAAAAAGAGCAGGTAGATGCCACTAATCTTAAACACCTGCTTGTCGGTGTTTCACATGGAACATATACCCAGAACTTTAGATCATCCTTACCAAGCAAGAACCACACTGATTGGAGGGTCAGGAACCATATGCCAGTGATGTCTATTTCAGGACCCAGGGGGCAGAGGAATTTTGTCATATTAAGACTTTTGACTTTTGAGACAGGTCAGCCTCGGTTTGGCCCAAACTTACTGGGCCTCATTTTCTTCATCTGTAAAATGGCGCTCATAATCTTCCAAGACCCTCCATGGTATGGGTTTCCAGCCTCTTGTTACTTTCTTGTTATCTGTGCTCAGGAATCCCTCAAATGAAACATGGTCTCTGCAACTGAAAGCCTTTGTACATGCTCTTTTCTTCCTTCTGGAAATCCATCCCTTGCCGTGCCACCACGGACCACCGGCACTCATTCTCCAGAACCTGGTGTGTGTTTTAGTCAGGACAGGACAGGCTACATGGTAGTAACAGACAACCTCCAAGTCTCCATGGCTTATCACAGAAATCTCTTCTTGCTCATGCTGCCTGATGGGTGCTGTTTATCATAGTCACTCTGGGACCCAAGGTGATGGAAGCTCCATCTCCACTTTTACTGCAGCCAACAGAAACCAAATGGCAGAGCACACACTGGCTATGAAAGCTTCTGCCCTGAGGTCCATCATTTCTGCTCACATTTCACTGACCAGAGCAGTTGTGGGGCCACACCAGACTTTAGAGAGCAGAGGAAAAATGCATTCCTACTGGAAGGAATAAGAAGAACACTAGTGAGCAGACCTAAAGATGACTGTATTTAGGTATTATTTCTTCAGCAGAGTCTTCCCTTACTTGCTGCCTGCCCCAGCTTGGACAGTTCCTGGCAAGTTAGCTGAGCTTTTGTGCTCCTGTGGCACCTTGTATTTCTCTGCTTCCCTTACCACAGCACTTCCCACACTCCCATGGTAAATGTGTCTTTACGACCTTTGTCCCTGGCTCAGATCCCTAAGAACACAACAGAGGTCTATTAGTGTTGACCCTATCAGTGTTGACTATAGGTCTGTTAACCATTCACATACCCAACACTGGTTTTGAAAGGTAAGTAGGGTAAGTAGACACTCAACTGTGTATATGACCAAGAAACGAAGGCAGAGCAAATGTGTTGGGTTACTTTGCTGGGTTGTTGTGATGAGTCCACGTAACATAGGAAGAATAAGTGCCTCATATAGTTGTAAGGTTCAGCTTACAGAGTGCCTGTCCCAGGAGTTTGTAGTAGGCCCTCAATGTGCTTGTTGGCATTGTTGAGGAGGAAGGAATAGTGAAAATGACTGACGTTAAACACCTGCCTGTGTCAGACACTCTCATGGCTTCTTTATGGAAGTTTACTGGTCTGGTGCTTGTCACATGTTGGGACTAGTGTTATGTCTTGGTCAGTTTTGAAGTGATTCACAAGTAATTTGCTATAATAATAAGGAAGATTCTGAAGATTGCTACTTACTTGTTCCAGATGATTTAGAGATGTGACGATGGCGCCATTTCCATAGCATCTTCGCTCACTTGCATTGCATCTTTAGTGGGAGAGAAAGGGGTAGACTTAGAGCTTATAATAACTTCCCCTTTATTGAGTACTTAAAATGGGCCAGGGCCAGTACTAAACAGTTTATGTGCACCATCTCATTTAATCTTCGCACCATCGCCATTATACAGGTGGGGGCTCTGAGAAGAGGAAGTGAGTTATATGTAGTCAAGTGGCATGATCAGGGCACCCCAGCTCAAGCTTTTAAGCAGTACTCTTCCTAGCTCTCGTCACCTAACTCACCAGGCACTTTACTTGACCCTGAGCAGAGCCCTGGGCACATTTCAGGAACGTAAAGACCATCACCGAAGCTACAAACTGTGGAGCTAGCGGACGGAGTAATGTTAAGTTCTTGGCTAGCAGATAATATGTAGGATGATTTTTGCTAAATGTTCTTTTTTGTTTCTGTTTTTTATCAGAGTGACCAGGGAGCACAGGGAAATGCTGGTGAAACTGGCCAAACAGAACACCAACAAGGCCAAGGATTCTTTACGGAAAGTTCGTACCAATGCAATGAATAAGCTAAAGAAATCGAAAGACAAGGTCTCGGAGGACACCATTCGGCTCATAGAGAAACAGGTACTATTGCCAACAGATGCAGTACTTACGTTTCTGACCCAGGGAACCACTTGGTTGTGTCTGAAGAGAGGAAAACTAAAACAGAATACCCCTGGTTCTTTCATTGACATGATCGGGATTGGCTGAGTCTCTGTTCCGGGCTTAGCCCTGGGGATATGGAGGAAGCAAAGATGCTGTTGATGCTTTGCGAGGTCCCAGGCTCCGTGCCAGACACTTCATTTCTCCCTGTTGCGACAAGGCTGTGAAGTAGGCTGTGGGGAAACTGAGGTTCAGAGAAGCTAAATAACTCGCTCAAAGCCACACTGCTGGTAAGTGGTCGAAATGGATCCCGACACAGGCAGACTGCTTTCAGAGCCTGTGTGCATGGTTGGTTGGGTGCTGACACATGAGGACTTAGCAGCGTTCTTCCTGTACTAAATAGCGGCACTTGAACAGACTTGCGGTAAAATAGTGAGGGACCGGGGGAAGATAGAATAGCAACACACAGGTCTGTTCTGTAAGAGAACATTGTGCGGGTGGATAATTGTGGTGTGAACAGTGGCTGGCACTCAGGAGTGGACAGAGAAGACACCGCGGCCAGTTCATAGAAGGCCTTGGAGGCCAGGCTGAGCAGCTTGAACTTCGGCGTGTCCAGAGACGCCCACACTGGCTGTGCCGCTGTGTCCGTTGCCTGATGGCTGTGGCCTAACAGACCACCTCAAAACATGGCGATTTGTAATATCTGGCATTGTTTCTTAGTCTCGTTTCTGTGGCTCAGCTGGGGGGTCATGGTTCTAGTCTGGGCTTCATGGGCTTGGCTCCAGATGTTGGATTCGGTTCAAATCTGCTTTATGTATTTCTCAGTCTTCTGGAGTCAACAGTCTTCTCAACAGCAGATGCCCAGAGCACAATCCCAACCGCTCAAGTACATTTTAAGCACCTGCGCTTGGCACGTCCCATTGGCCAAACAAATCACATGGGCCAAGCCCAGTATCACTGACACAGGAAACTATATATGTTCATGTAAGTCCAGGGCAGGGAGTGAATATTTGTTGAACAATAGTCTTATCTACCACAGCATCAGACCACTTGAGGAGTTTATAAAAATATAGGTTTGTGGGACCCCACTCCCAGGGATAGAGTCAGTGAGTCTGGGGTGGGGCCTAGGGATCTGCATTTTTAAATACTCCTTAGGTGATTCTAATACAGTAACTCCCTGGAAATTTTCAGACCATGGGGAGACCATATCTATGTTTATGAAAGATGACCGTGATGGCTGTGTAGAAAAGAGAGGTGGGGGGCACAGCTGGGTGCAGGGGGATCAGGGAGGCTGTTACAGAAATCCAGCTGGGAAATGGTGGCCTGAACCTGATTGGTATGTGGAATTAAGATAGGAAGATGAATTTACTAGTAATCTCTTAAAGGAGATAGAACAATGTTTAGCATAGTATAAAGGGCTTGCCTAAAGCCTCTGCATCCACCATCAAATCATTATTTTAGGAAGATTGAACATGAGTGTGGGCAGGACGGGGAGTAAAGAGGGAAGAAGTTGGAAGCAGGGAATGCTGTTAGGAGGCCATAAATTAACTAATTGCTCTCCTTCTCCTGGAAAGCAGTTAGAATGTCAGTTGTAGGCCAGCCCTAAAAACCACCCAGGAAAAAGCTGGGCCTGGGCTCTGCTCCTACATTTACTGATTTTCAGTAGGTCTACCTAAGAATGTATATATTTAAAAATATTATATCTGCCCAGATAATTCTGCAAAAGTAGATGCAGAAGGTAACTAATGACGTAGAAGCCTTACATTGTACCCCTGTGATGGCACCAGAGTTAGATCAGAGGTGTTCTGCACTTGATGTCCAGTGACCTTGGAGACATTTCTTGACCCCTGTAGTCGATTTGTTCTATAAAAAGGGATTGTAATTCCTGCCTTAAAGGGTTGCCCTGGAGACGCTAGAAGAACCATGAGAGCATCAAACTCCTGGACCCTCGGCTCCCTCTCGCCGCCTTTGTGCCCTCTTCTCCTTTTCCCCTGCACCAGCTAGAAGAGGTTCCTGGGTTGGGCTGGCCTTTCCGAGCACCCATCTGCCTTGCAGGAGTCCATCCCTGGCCCCAGCTGGGCCAGCTCCTTGTCCATCCCCGGGAGAGTCTGTCTCTGCAGTCCACACTTGACCTTTTCATTGCTTCTTAGTGGTAGGCCCGTGGACCTCGGGAACCTGCCAGGCACTCCTCGCTCAACGAGACCGGCCCTGTGCCTCAGGGACCAGAGCCCATGTCCCCCTGAGATGGGAAGAGTGATCAGATAAGCAATACTCTGGGTAAAACCCACTTGACAAAGACATTGCTAGAAGCCTTCACGGTAGCACCTGGCTTTTCACCTTCCGATTCAGATTAGAATTTTTTCATCAATGCTTGTTACTGTTTACTATTCTTATTTTTCAAAATGAGAATTACTTTATTAGTTTTTCTGATACTAAGCTTACACATGTTTAGTGTAATTTTTTTTTAAATTAAGAAGAAAGTAATTGGAGTCTCTTGACCCAGAGATGACCATCGTGAACATACCAGTGCAGACTTCCAAGCTATCTCTGTAAGGGTATACGTCATATTACAAGAGAAAGGATTACAGTGTATACACGTGATATACCCAGTGCGAGAACCTTTATTATTTAAGGTATTATCATTTAAATGTGAGTTCTTACCATTGGTGTTAATAGTTTATTGTCATATGGTTAAAAGTTTGAGTAAGAAAGTCTTCAGGAGACAGCCTTGCGTACACTTGGTTTTGTTCTTTTCCCCTGATAGAAGGCACTATTCTGGAGTTTGGGGTGTGTGGTTTTGGTTTTTGTTTTTTAAGTGAGACAGAGGCTGATTATTGTTTTATCAACATTTTTAAAAGTGTATTTGTTTACTTTGTTCCTGCTTATTAAAGTGTCACATATGCCCACTGTAGAAAATGTAGAGTTCAGGAGACTATTTTAAAACACGGGGAAGAATCCACACCATAAGCCCATATTACAGATGCAACCGCCCTTAACATTTCGGAGTATTTTTTCTGCTTTTCTTCTTCTTCTTTTTTTTTTTTTTAACTACATAGTTTTTAAATGACTGAGAATATGTAGTATGCATCCAGTTTTGTACTCAGCTTTTTATATTTTCTGTTCAGCATTAAAACCATTAGCATTTTCTCGTGTCTTAAACAGCTATTTCTGATGGTTACAAAATCGTCTGTCGTGTGGTTTTACCATAATTCACTGTCTTAAGCCTCTTGTTGGACATTTAGTTTGTTTAAACTTTTTTGTTATAAATAAGGTTGCAGTGAATATTTTTACACGTAAATCTTTGTTGAGATGATTTCCCTAGGATAGAGTCCCCAAGTGTGGAATTATTGCACAACGGGAATGCATATTTTTAAGATTCTTGGTATGTACTGCCTAAATCACTCACAAGGTTTTTAGAGTATGTATATTTTAAAAAATTTGTTGCCTTTTCTAATCCCTAACATCTGAACCCAGAATTTTTAGTGTGAGCCTGAAACACTGCTTATCTTGGAAGCATTTTTCTTTTTGCTTTTATTTCTACACTCCATAGAAAAGATTAAGTTATTCTTTGTATAAATCTATACAACCTTTCTAAAATAGTATAGTGATAAAGACCCAAATCCATATTTTTCTGATTCAGTGGCTTAAGAATTTATCCAAAAGAAATTGTTGAGTATCTTACCTACAGAGGTATCTGTTGGAAACTGAAAACTATCTAAATTTCTGACAATGGGAAAATAAATTGTTTTCCATCCACTTAACTGTAATTTCCATATAGAGACAGTTATAAAAAATATTTTGCAGACACGGTAAGTTTCTTTTGGAATTTATTTATTTATTTATTTATTTTAATGTTTATTTTTGAGAGAGAGTCAGAGCGCAAGAAGGGTAGGAGCAGAGAGGGAAGGAGACACAGAATCCGAAGCAGCTCTGGGTTCTGAGCTGTCAGCCCAGAGCCCGACATGGGGCTTGAACTCACAAACTGCGAGATGATGACCTGAGCTGAAATCAGATGCTTAATTGACTGAGCCACCCAGGCGCCCTGGAATTTATATTTTTAAGGTAGGTTATATAACAATATTATGATATGACTCCATTTTTATAATGAAACCTTCCATGTACATAAAAAGATTGGCGGCTTAGGGGCACCTGGCTGGTTCAGCTGGTAGAGCATGTGGCTCTTGATCTTGGGTTTGTGAGTTCAAGCCTCACGTTGGGTGTAGAGATCACTTAAAAATAAAATCTTTAAAAAAAAAAAGATTGGCATCTTATCCACTAGAGAATGTTCATCATTTCAGGCAATGGAATTATGAACAATTTCAATATTATTCTTTGAGGGATTTTTTTTGTATGTTCCAAAATTCTTTTGAGGTCAGATTTTTAAAAACAATGTTATAAAACTGTTCCTTCTTTGCTGTATAAAAATGAAAGGATTCGGTTATAGGTTCTATCTGTATAGTCCCTTCTGACCCCCCTGCCCCCCTGGCCCCCCCTCCACAACTTCCCAGGCCAGCTCTGCTAAAGAAGGACCGGGGCCTACCCGCCCGTGACTCTGACATCTGCCAGCCTGCTGTTTCACCTTTGCTTCAGTTTGCTATAAATGGGCCTGCAGAGCATGAAAGCACTTGGCAGAAGCCACCAGTAAATCTGGCCAAGATCTTTCACTGCTGCTGCCTTTTTCTGAGGAGCTTGCTGCTCTGAAGCGAGGCTGGATGCCGGTGGCTGGAGGAGGGCAGGGCTACTAGCGGACAGGCACGCAGGCAGGGGGCTGGACCAGGTGAGGCAAGGGGTGCTCCGACAGGCCTCAGGAAGGGTGACTTTACCCAGCTCGCCCCAGTGTACGGTGTGTCCCTGTCGTCCCCTTTCCTGTGTCTGCCTTCCGCTCTCCTGCACTAGAAGGGAGAAGACGGGGGAGGGGGGGCGGGGGAGGAGGGGCAGTGGTGGTGGTGACGGTGGCGGTGGTGGCGGCATATTAAAACGGAAAGGGCCCTTGCTTTGCGGACACACAGGCCTGACTGACTCCCTTCCCAGCTGCCCAGGTTAGTGCTGGCTTCACCTTCTAAGCCTCTGTGAAGTGGGAGTAGTGGTTCTTATCACCCAGGACTGACGAGAGGACCAAATGACACGTGCTAGAAGCGGCTGGTGTGGTTGCTGGTCCTCACTAATTGTCCACCCTATTCGCCCATCCCGTTCCTTCCCCCATACTGTGAATGTAGGACTGGGATCAGCTGTTGGAGTGACCCCCCACACGGCTCAACTGGTGCTGAAGGGGTGGGGGGCGCCCAGGGGAGTCGAGGCACCATACTGGTGGTTGGGGTGGGTGAGTTCCTGGCTCAGTCACACCACTGACTTTCTGATGTGACCTTGGGCAGGAAAGTTAACATTTTATGCCTTGGTTTACTCCTCTGTACAATGGGGATGATACCTGTCCCACCTGCCTTACAGAGGTTATGTGTGGTTGTTGGATTTGGGTGAAATAACAGGACAAAGCCGCTTTGCATACTGATGAACTGCTGTGCAGGTGAAATAATGAAATATTCACAGTGTTTTGAAGGGAGATAATAACAGCATTTCATATGTTTTGAGGATCATGTGAAATAGTGCACAGGAAGTTTTTAGCCCCGTGTCTGGCATGTAGTAATGGTAAGAGGAGCTGGGGGGGTGGTGTCATTGTTGGTAATCATCGTTATCTTAAGCCTGCTAAAGACAGACAAGATGAACTTGCAGCCTGACTGTCCCCAAGGACACTTTGTGCCTACAATTTGGAAAGTTAGTAAATATTTTCATGAATCGATTAACTTGAAGTCAGGAAATGATAATAAAACTCAGAGTAACACAAGCAGTATTTGCATAGCAAATAGCCCGTTTACACTGTGCCTGCATATTCATGAAGGCTCTTAGCCAGCACCACTACTCTCTGAGGAAGGGCCAGCGTCCCCATTTGAGAGATGAGGAAACTGAGGTTCAGTGACTTACACATTGTTACCCCACTGGGAATTTAATCCAGCACCCACGTTATCGCATTGTTACCCTAGGTATTCTTCCTCCCCCTGGTCCCCATTCCTGTCCCCAAACTGCCCTCCATGCCATTTTCCCAGAGTAGCCATAGCTGCGTGGTGCTTGTTCCTGGCTGTCCCAGGCTGCCAGCCTCCAGGCGCTGGAGTGAGTGCTGCCGGGCATAGTGCCACACGCCCAGCGAGGCAGCCGCTCCGGGAGGGGACAGGCACCTGAAGAGTCCATGGCGGAGGGCCCCAGTGACCCGTTCTGAGCCCAGCCGCTCCTCCAGGGAGCCCAGCGGCCCCTGAAGCGGTGCCTTCCCAGCTACAAAACAGGCAGCTGTTGCTATGGTGCGAGCCTGGTTGTCTCCCTGCCTGGGGCCAGTTGCTCCAAATCTAAAACTAAAAACTAAAGTTTCTTCCCTTTCCAGTGCATTTAGTTCCCAGTTCCTGGCCAGGGCCTGCGGTCTACAAATAAAGATGTCAAGCAGCTGCTGTGCCACAGAGCACACAGACCCTGGGCCCCATGCTGCCCCCTTCAAGGCTTCCTGCCTCAGGTCTCTTTTAGATGTGGGAGGGAGGCTGCCGCATGTACTAAATTGTATTGTGCTTCTCGTGTTTATACCCTCACCGTGAGAAACGGACAGTCTTAACCACGTGTACTCGTATGCCTTTAGATTTTCATTATTAAAAATAAAGCACATATGTAATATATATAGATATATATATAATATATAACTTCAAAATTTTTTTTCAGATTTAATTCATGTGGTAATTTCCCAGTGGAGAGATAAGGGGGTTAAAAAGTGTTACGGACATTTGCATCCACTTGAATTCCTGCCATTGATGTACGAGCTTATCCATTTTACCATAGCTTTCTGGAGTCGAATATTGTAATTAAAAACGACAACATCAGATTTTGTTAACTACGATAACTGAATTATATCTTGTTTTCATTTGCATTTCTTCATTGTCTGTTGAATTTCCCAGGTTTGTTAACCAGATTTACCTCATCCTTTTTCAAGACTTCTTTTTTCTGCCTAAACTATTGGGATCTTAATATTCTTATCAATTATGTGTATGTGATTGTATAGCAATGTGTATGTGATTCAGATAGCAGAGTGTCTGAGGTGTAAGAAATAATAGATGGTCATTAGGTGACAGATAAAGATGGCTTCTCTGTGTTCTATAATAATAGTTAGGAATTTGGGGCTGTGGAGTCAGACTACCCAGGATTAAATTTTGTCATCGCTACTTTCAGCTGTGTATCCTGAACAAGTAATTCGCTGCCTCAGTTTCCTCATCTGTGAAATGGGGAGAACATATTGGTGTCATGGGGCTGCTGTTAAGAATCAGCACGGTGCCTAAATAGTGTGAGTTTTTGTCACCATTACTGTTTCCCAGATCACTTTCCCATAGTTTTGGAATGTCTGTCCCCCTCTCCTTCGCCAGCCTCAGTTATCAGGCTGTCTTGTTTTGTGTCCCCGCAGATCAGCCAAATGGCCGACGACACAGCCGCAGAGCTGGATAGGCATCTGGCAGTGAAGACCAAAGAACTCCTCGGATGAAAGTCCACCAGGGCAGCAGTGCTCCAGAGCCCGTTTCTGGTGGAGCCCGTGGGTAGCACATGGGCACCTCTCTTCCCGCCCACACGGAACGCTGCCGCCTTGCAGCTGTCAGCGCCTGTGAGGCTCAGCCTTCCAGTGGGACACCCAGACTTTGTTCTTCTCTTCCTCCTGCTCCCTGCTCAGACAGTATCTGCTGCGGACAGATGGCCTCTACTTCAGGCATTTGCCCCGATCGTGACATTGCCAAGCAACTAGGACTATTGGCAGGCTTAGCCCGCCTGTTTCTCATCTCGGGAGCCTCCTTTTCAATTAGTCAGGCTCTGTCCCCAACTTTGAACTCTGGGCTGGTGTGGGCCTTCACCTGTGACTGGATCCCTTTGCCAGAGGCCCATTTTTACATAACGGTAAAATCAAAATAAATTGTAGAGAATAACAACCACAAAGGATGGGTAGAATCGGTCTGGATTAAGGTCCTCTACAAACCTTTACATAAAGCCACCAGAATAATGCTTCTGCCTCTGAGTCATTGTCATACATGCTCCTCTCTCTGCCTGGACCGTTCTTCCACTGCTGATCTACCCAGCCTGTCCTGTTCATCCTTCACATGTCTGCTTGGGTATCACTTCCTCCAGGAAGTCTCTCTTATTCCCCCAACCTACGACTCCTATTATTGGCTCTCAGGACTGTCTACTACTTTGAATTGAACTCTTTGGTAATTTGTCTCTAGATCTTCATTTTCCTCAGTCTTGGCATAATGCCTGGAACAGAGTAGGCATGGAGATATGTTGTGAATGACTTGCACAAAGTAGCCGCTCAACAAATGCTGGCTTCCTTTCCTGTCTTTCCCATCATAACACCAAGAGTTTTCCACTCTTGCCTTTGTCCTCAGCATATACTTGGTGATGAGATACCTTTACCCCGGGGCCTGTCTGTTACTGACAGACAAGTAGTTCGTTGTGGCTCATCTTTGGGTGCTGGGTTGTTACGTTTCTTTCTCCAATAATCAATAGCAGTTGATTCTCCAATAATAATTGGAATCCCTTCCCTTCCTTTCTTGCTTTCTTTTCTCTCATTTATAATATAGCCGTCCTGAGCTAGATGCAGTTCTAGGCAGTATCTTTAATCTTCATGGTGCACTTGGGAGATTGCGTATTCTCTCCACTTTACAAATAGAAAAACTGAGAACTGAGACTTGAGAGTATTGGGTAACTTGCCCAGAGTAACTAGCCCAGTAAGTGATAGAGGGTTTCATTCTTCACTGTCAGTCTCGGTTTACAGAGAGGGAGGAGCTCAAAAGAGGTCACATTTCTTGACAGGGCGGGGAGAGGGTTTTACACAGCTCGCAAGTGGCAGAGCTGGGATTCACACTGAGGCCTGATCTAAAGCTGGTGCTCTGCCCACACATCCTGCAGCCTTCATAAACATTTAGTGCGCACACTGTGTGTCAGGTGCTGTGCTATGTGCTGGGAATGCAAAAATGGGTAAGACGTGACCTCTGTATTTGAGGGGTGCGTGGCACTCTGGACTGAGTCGCTACCCAGGGTGCCTCAGGTGGACGGTAGGAAGTCCGTTCCCATTTTGTCTGCCTTCAGAGTGGACCCCACATGGGTGACAGCCGGGCCTGGCTGCACTCCTTCGAAGCAGCACTCAGTTTCCCTTTGCTGTCTGACTCCTCTCAGATTCTGTCCCTTGTGGGAAGTGTGCTCATCTCCCTCTGCTTGTACTGGTGAAGCACACTGTGCACAGACAGTGGGGGTTCAAGGTCAGAATCAGGTCAAAAATGAAGGAAGCTAAACAGCCTCCTTCTCCGCTTACCTGTCCCCAGTCCAACCCCGCTCGCCAGCCCCCGAGTAGCCATCACACGATTGGAAGTCAGCTGGGGGAAGAACAGGGATAGAAATAGCAATCAAGGAGCCTTTTTTGGGGTAAGCCACATGGCGGGGGCATTGCAACAGCCTTTCGTGAGTGACCGAAAGCCCCCACTCCTAGCAAATGTGCTTCTCAAAGATGCAGGATTTTTTAATAAACAGAGGAAATGATAAATTATGTTGTAACTCCACTCCAAAGGCATTTGGTTCTTAACAGCCAAATCCTCTGTAGTCTTTAAATAAACAAAAACTTATTTGGTGAACAGACAGGGTTGGGGAGGGGGTTGGAAAATGAAAGATTTTCTGTACTTGGGTCCCACATGTCAACAATTTCTCTCCTGTGTGTATGTTGGCCAAAGCTGTATATCATGATAAATGAATAAAGGAAAACCTCCAGCCCAGGGCAGTCAGACAGCTCAGCAAATGGCTTTCAGCTGATTGCTCTATTTCAGTTGACATTTATCAAAGAGTTTCTCTGTTCTTCTGTGTCGGGCTGCAGTGGTGGCAGGGAGGAGAATGAGACTACCTGTTTGGATCTGCTGAGTAACGAGTAATGCTGGAGCGGGGACTTCTCCTTTCTCCTTCCTTGAACCTCTTTCTTTCAAAAGGAAAAGTTGGGAATGGAAGTTCCTCCCCTTGCCAGAAGAATTAACCACTCCTCTGTTCAGGTCAACAACTTCCCAAGTCCCATGAAAATTACAGGCCAAAGAGAAATCTAGCGCTTTTGCCCCGTTTATTTTTTTCTTTTTTACATGCTGTGTGTGTGTGTGTGTGTGTGTGTGTGTGTGTGTGTGTGCGTGTGTGTGTGAAATTACAAAAGAAACTGGAATGTAAAAAGTTAAAAGAGAAACTTCTTGTAAGTTCCTAATCTCACTGCCCTTTAACAATTAGATGTATATCCTTCTGGATCTTTCTCTATACATGCTTTTTTTTTTTTTTAATTTATTTTGAGAGAGAGAGAGAGTATGCATGAGCCAGGGAGGCACAGAGAGGGAGAAAAGGAATCCCACGCAGGCTCTGTGCTGTCAGCACAATGCCCAACACAGGGCTCAATCCCAAGAACCATGAGACCATGACCTGAGCCAAAATCAAAAGTTGGACGCTTATCCAGCTGAGCCACCCAGCCACCCCCATACATAATTTTTAAAAAGCAGGAAAGGGAACTATTCTGTTCAGACTCTGAAACTTGCTTTTTTGTGTGTGTGTGTGAAAACCCAACAACACATCATGGCCATCTATTCATATGTAAACATGGAGGTAGAGCTCACTCTATTTTCATTGCAATGTGGCATTCCATAGTATGGATGTACCTGACCTGACTTTACTGTTACCCCTATCATATTAAAAAAAAACAAAAAAAAAACACATTTAATATGCATTGGAGGATGTTTCTATTTAAAGATGGTTTTTGTTTTGTTTTTTGAGAAAAAAAAAACCTTATTCTAAGTTTATGTGTTTTGGTGAGTTCTACCTACCTTCCCTCAACCTCAGACTAACGTTTATTGAATGCCTACTGTAGACCAGCTACCATGCTGGATGCTTTACATGCATTACTACATTTAAACTTCTGAACAATACTGGCTGGTGTAAGTATTATCCCTGTTTATGTAGGAGAAAACTAAGGTTCAGAATGGGCATTTAATTTATCCAAGGTGACACAGCTAGTAAGTGCCAGAGTGAAGTTTGAAACTCAGATCTGACTTTGAAATAGGTCCTTAATCTGTGCACTTCAGTTCATAAGTCTTCACCAAACACTTAATTTAAAATGCACTCAGTACTGTTCCGGGCCCCAAAGGTGATAGAAGAGAAGCGGAAAACTCCTTTTCATGAAGACAATTAGCTATTTCTAACAAAGGCTCATGTTTAAAGTTGCACGTGGTAAACATGGAAGGGATGGTAGCTCTGAGGGAGGCAGTAAAGATTTATGTTTATATATTTCTACCTCACCTGTTTGGCAGAGTCCTCTAGAACTTGTAAGAGAAGCAGTGAATGAGCAGAAAGACCACCAGCCGTGAATAATGGTAATAATAGTCATGGTATTGGTGACACCAATAACTGGTCCCTTGGTCCCTTTTAGTTTTCAAAGTGCTTCTATATCCTTTATCCCACTGAAGCCACCGAGCAAAGCTTTGTGGTTTCTTTTGCTCTATAATATGTGGTCAGTTTCCATGATGTGCATGAAAGGAAGTGTGTCTGTTTTAGGGGAACAAATTTTATTATGTACATAAGAAATGTAGTTTACAGGTTATATTGTTTAGGTTTTCTGTATTATTTTTTGGCCTTTTGATGAGTCTGGGGCTGAAAGTAGTGTGTTTCAGTCTTCCGTTGTTAGCATTTGTATTTCTTCTTCACTTCCTATAATTTCTGCCTGATGACTTGCTACTGTGCTCTCTGATGCCCAGATAGCCTGGCTCTTCTGTCATCTTCATATCATTCAGTGCTTGAGAGTCTGAGTTCCGTCCTGTCCTCTATCGAGATCAGAGCTGCTGCCTGCTTTTTGTTTACATTTGCTTGGTATATCTTTCCCGTTCCTTTATTTGTAGCCTTTCCAAATCACTGTTTTAGGTGTGTGTCTTAGAGTTGGATTTTGTTCTCTGAAGCATTCTGAAACTCTTTTGTAAAATCATCCTCATTTTTAATTGTGATAAGATACCCAAAACATAAAATTTGCCACCTTAACCATTTCTGAGCGTACAGTTCAGTGGTAGCACGTGCATTCACATCGTTGTGTATTATAGAGATCTCCAGAACCCTCTTCACCTTGCAGGACTGAAGCGCTCTACCCTTGAAACAGCTCCCCCTTCCCACCTGCTCTCCGACCCCTGACAACCACTGTTCTACTTTCTGTCTCTATGAATTGACTACTCTGAGTACTTGATGAAGTGGAATCCTACAGTATTTGACCTTTGGTGTCTGTCTTATTTCACTCAGCGCAGTGTCCTCATGGTTCATCCATGTTGTAGCAGATGTCAGAATTTCCCTTCTTCAGGCTGAATAGTGTTCCATTGTATATACAGTAAACACCTTGGATTGTGAGCAACTTACTCTGTGAGTGTTCCGCAAGACGAGCAAACATTTCTAATAAATTCGAACTTGATAAACGAGTGATGTCTTGCAATACGAGTCATACACGACACTGAATGTCACATGATCACAGCTGAGCCAATGGTTCTTAAAATTCGCATTGCTATACAAGTGCTTTGGAATACAAGCATGTTTCTGGAATGAATTATGCTCACAAACCAAGGGTTTATATTCAGTAAACCCTTGGTCTGCAAGCATTATATATATATTATACATATAATATGAAATATGTAATATAAATAATAGGAAATATATATAATATGAAACATGTATATATATACATAATACATATATATGTGTGTGTTTATATATATAATGTGTATGTGTGTATAACACGAAACTTCTTTTGTAGGCGACCTTAACTCATTCACACTCATTGATAATACTGGAATGTTTAGTAGAACCCTACATTTACTCTTTGTTCTCATGCAGTATTACCATTGGGTGATTTGATGTCTAAACCCTTGGCAGAGGGGTTGAGGGGAAGGTTGCTTCTGCAGAGAGGAGGTTCACTGCTTGTTGAATGAACATATCAATGATGATCCCTGTCTCTTACATTCCTTTGTTCTGGTCTTTGTTTTAATTCATGACGTGCTGTTGGGTTAGCTCACCCTGAGACGAAGCCCTCATCACACCACTCTTCTGCTCCACACCCGTCCACGGCGCCCCGTTGCCTGCTGAATTGTCTACGGACTTCACCCGGGCAAGCAGCAACTTCTGCCGTCTAAGCCTCTGTATCCCTGCAGTTGTGATGCACCTCTCACAGCCACCCTAAGGCAACTCGTACTTAAGCTCAGTGGAATTATTACTTCTTCTGAGTTTTTGTGCTGCTTTCTTCCACCGCCATGTCTCTTTGAGGCTGTTTGCCCGCTCTGCGCTCCCTTAGATCACTGCCCCACCCAACAGGCAAAATGTGTCCAGCCTTCACAGCTCTTGGTCCCACATCCTTGCACTAACTCGTTCATTTCTCTGTCTTGACGTTTCTCCTGATCTCCTAAATGCGTGTATGCCTCAAGCACCCCAGACTCAGCCGGCCCCATCATGTCCCTGCCAGCCCCGCTCACTCTCGTGTATTGCCCTTCGGAAATGCCTTCGCTGTCCCCTCAGGTGTCAAGCCAAGACATGGGGAGCCTCCCTCTCCCTCATACTCTTGTCCAAGAAGTCACCAAGTCCCACCAGTTCCGTCTTCAAAGTGCACATCATCAAGTGGTGCGCGCCAGGTAACAGAAGCATCAGCTCTGTCCGGCCGGGCTCGCCTGCGCCTCTGGCCTTCCGCAGAGGCGGGACACCACTCACACTGGAGAAGCCTTGTGTGGATCCCTGGAAAGAAAGTTCCCTGCGCCTTTACTCTTTGCATTCCCTGACTAACACAGTGCTTGGCTCAGAGCAGCTCTTAAGGAAATGTTTGTCCAGTTGCAATGGGCCTGCCTGGCTTTGAATACAAATGAAGTCAATTTACATCAATAACCCAGAGTTTCTCTGATTACTCTCACCTGCTTGCTCAGACCTCCAACCTCATCTGCTGAGGCGGCCTCCAGAGTTTCTGGGCATCTAGAGGCCGCCTCCCACGGTGTCCACGATCACTGGTGCCCGCCCTGTTCCTCTCCTGCCCAGGCTCCCCCTCGCTGGCATCAATGCCACTTGGAACTTCGCCTTGGCTCCTGTTGGGAATGTCGGTGTCCGTGACCAGAGTGCTGGCTCCTGGGCTTAGGATGCCTGAGCAAGCTGGGTGGGGTCCTCTTGAGAGTCAGGAGAAGGTCTTTCCAGTCCCAGCCACCCCCTTGGCCCCTGCAAAGCAGCCTTGCTGGGGTTCAAAGCCTTAGGAGCCACTGCAGCTCCTTCACAGGCAGGTAGAACCCCTGATGTGTGGCTCACAGCTGGTGGCCAGGTGCACGTGCTTTCTCTCCCTCCCAGGCTCTAGCCTCAGCCCAAATTGTCCCCTCTTTGCAATAAATAATAACAGTGGCTAACAAGTCCTGGACCTCTCTGCTGTGTGTGAGGCGACTCTAGAAGGCTCCTCATTTGTAAAATGAGGAAAGTGAAGCACAGAGGGGGTTAAATTGTTCAGAGGCACCCAAGACCAAAGGAAGGCATGAGATGTCAGGGGGTCTGGGGTCTGACCCCCAGCCAGGCAGCTTCAGTAACATTTCAGGGAAGAGACCAGAGGGGCCAACGAGTCCTGCCCAGAGGGGCCAACGAGTTTCTGCCCGCAGTAAGGGTTGCTCCATTTCCCCAGACGCAGAAGGAGGGGCTCAAGATCCGTGGTGTCCATGGGGCTGGCCCCCCAACATCTTCACCCTTTTGGGGCAGAAGAAGTAAAATAAAGGCAATGTTGCAAATGTTTACATAAAATTAATTTTCTTGAACTTAAAGGACTATTGCATATTGTTCGATCTTGCTCTTCCTACGTCTACTTTTGGTGTTAAAAAGCTCTTTTTGTAATGGAATGATAAGACGTTGGTGAGTCTTTTAAAAAAAATTCCCGTTTAGAAAGATAAACAGTTACCTTCTGAACCCGTTTTTTAAAAAAAATTTTTTTTTAACTTTACAGATGCATGAATCCCAAAGTCTGGTAGCTGTGGGACCTCACGCCTACTGCCAGCACTGACGTCCTGAGGCTGTCATCTAAGGGAGGCTGAAGCTGTAACCAGGGAGTGAGGCAACAGAGGGAAGCGGTTTGACCTGTGTGGGTGTCAGGGACCCAGTGGGTGAGCATGCGGTGGCGGTGGGGCAGGGGCTGGAAGCAGGACAATAGTCAATCAGGAAGGTTCAGAGACCCACAAGGAGGAGGGACGGGTGGGGAGAGGTGAGTCAGAGAGAGGAGAGAGGGAGACAGAGACAGACAAACAGGAGAGAAAGAGATACATAAAGGCCAGAGGGAGGGAGAAAGAGGCAGAATCAGAGAGACAAAGACACACACACACACACACACACACGCCCACGTGTGTGCATGCACACACCTACAGGCACAGAGTCAGGAGGTAGTGACAGATAAAGAGACAGAAAGAAACAGAGGGCGAGAGTGAGGCTGTCATCCCATAGAGATATTCTGAGACACCTAGAAAGAGAGACACTGAGATAGAGACACAGAGAGAGATTAATACAGGCGAAGAGAGAACCTGACAAATCCAGGGGGAGAAACACAGAGGACTGTTAAGAAAGAGAAAGGAAGGAAAGAGAGGAAAGAAAGAAAGAGGAGAGAGAGAAGAAAAGAACAGAGCGGAAAATGGGGAAGAGACACGTAGCTGGAGTGAGGCAGAGGGAGACGTGGGGGCAGAGCGAACTATTGAGCTGGTGGCCTCACAGCTCCGATCTGCCGGCCCGGGTGCAGGGTGTGGGTGGAGGAAGAGACCAGCACCAGCCAGGGCTGCAGGGACCAGATAAGGACGCCTGCCAAAGGAAAGCGGGGAAGGAAAGACGTTTACAAACCCCCCAGGGGGGAGAAAGCCAGGGAGGCTGCCCCAGGCCCAGAGAACAATGGGTACTTGACTTCAGTGGGTCATTAATGAGACAATTAATGGAAAGAGTAACAGAAGCCTCCCCAGGGAGGACTCAGAGGGTGGATAAGTGGAATTATTGTGGAGGGCGGTTCTAAGGGGGGTGGGGGGGATGGTCCCCACACTCCCAGACGTCCAGCGTGCCAGCAGCAGATTCCTGGTCTGGGGCTTGGGACCTCCCTCAGCAAACCCACACATGCCCTGTGCTCCCTCCACCCTGGACCCTTGCCAGTCCCCAGATGCGGCCCCCCACCTCTTTTTCCTAGCCTTGTGCCTTTGCTGCTGCCGCTTCCTCTACCTGAATGTCACCCCATCTACGGAAACCCTGTCCGCCCCAGGGGTAAATGAGCATAGTGCATCCACAGATGCCCTGGTGAGGCACAGCCGCGTGTTTGAAAAAGAAGAGAGCCCCGGAAAACATGATGGGCCGTGGAAAAAGCAAGCAGAGTCACAGAAACGGTGCAACACCCTTTACGTAAACTAGAAGGACACAAAGTAATTTTTAAAAATTATTCCTGACTCCATTTTATATTATACGTTTCGTTTTTTTAAGGGAGGGTTGTGAAGAGATACTTAACCAAACACATAATGGCAGTTGCCACTGGGGATGGGGGGAGGCAAAGGTACCCGAAAGTCATCTCATATATGTGGATAGAAACGAACACTTGACCACACTTGACCCAACGTTAACATTTGGGGTTGTGAAAATAGGAGTGGTTGTTCCTTTGTTCTCTGGTTTTGTTTTTAAATTTTTTTTTTCCATAGAGAGAAAGAGAGAGAGAGATCTTAGCTATTATTCTCCAGACCCAGCTCAAGGCCATTCCTACAGGAAGCCTTCCAGGAATTCATCCACCAACCAGATGTGGTCTCCCTTTACCCTGGTATCAGTCTCTCAGGGCTCAAAGCTCTTTCCCTCTTGTGTTTCCCTTGGTGATGTTCATAGACTGTCTTCCCCCACCTGGAGGACAGGGACTTCCAGCACCAGGCCGGCACAGAGCCAGTGCCCGCGGGTGTCTGTGAGACTGAACCTAGCTCTGCCACCCACCGCTGTAGGAGGCAAACCACCAAGGCTTCAATGACATCTTAGATCCAATACCCACAAATCAATTTGGGGAAGAGAGGGGTGGTCTCCTGAAATTCAAAGCATTCCTTCTAGAATGGGGATCTGGGGGAGGGGGCAGCTGCTACTCAGAACTGTTTAGGAGGTCTTGTCTGCCGTGACCAGAAAATAACCTGGTCCTAGTTAGCTAGTGTTTGTAGCCCCATCGCTAAGAAAACCTGAACCTAGAGTCCCCCTCCCTAGGGACGCAGAGAGGCATTTAGCTCCTCCCACTCAAATCTACCTGTTAAAAGAATCCCTATCCCTGCCCACCCCCACCCCCACCCCCACCCCAGTGAATCCCAGTCACTGGTAAAATGGAGCCTTGTAGAGGTGGAAGGAGGGAGAAGGACCAAGTCCTTGTCCACCCGTCCAGGCAGCCATGGCCCGACCCTAACAGCAGACTCCACGTCCTGAGCATTTAAAACTCCAGGATCTGCCCTGAGATACAGTATCGAGTTTGATTCTCACAGAGCCCCTGCTTTAGCAAGTTGGACTCCGAAAGTCTAAAGGACTTGCCTGGGGTCACACGATGGCCCTTAAATGTTGAAACCGGGACTCTTAACTCTCATCTGACCTGGTTGGTAGGTGAAGGGCATGTCTAAGCAGTTCCCCCCCTCCCCGCCGCCACACCCGCCATCCCACCCTTTTTGTTTGTTTTTGAAGGTAGTTTCCTGGAATTCATTGTACAGGGGTCTAGGGTGGAGGACCCTAGTGTGCCAGTCTAAACCCTTACCTCCACAGGAAGGAGCCCAGAGCTGAGGCGCAGAGAGGGAGGAATGCATCTATTAACCACAGGACAAGTGAGTGGTAAGCGCTGGGAATTGAACTCAGATTTCCTAACTGCTTCTGACTCCCCGGCTGCCCATATAGCAGGGCAGACCTCACCACAGGATTTTCAGTCCACTGGGCTTTGTGGTGTCATAGTGTCGTCATGAGACATAAAACTGTAGAGTTTGGGGAACAGGGAGAGAACTTAGAGATTGTCTTCTTTGGCTCCCTCTTTGCAGTGATGAGGAATTTAAGGCCTAAAGAAGGCAAATGACTCACGAGGCCTTTTTGATGTCAGGAAGTCCAGGCCAGAAAAAGCAGCCTCATGATCCACAGAATCTCTTGGATTCTCAGAAGCTATTGACTCCAACTTTAGAACCTATTTTAATAGTAGGTAACTTGGGGGGCCACGTGGCTGGCTCAGTCGGTTGAGCGGCCGACTTCAGCTCAGGTCATGATCTCACAGTTTGTGAGTTCAAGCCCTAAGCCGGACTCTGCACTGACAGCTCAGAGCCTGGAGCTGCTTTGGATTCTGTGTCTCCCTCTCTCTCTCTCTCTGCCCCTCCCCTGCTCATGCTCTGTCTCTCTCTCTCAAAATAAATAATCATTAAAAAAATAATAAAAGGAAATAATAGGCAACTTGGGAGGCAAACCCAGAGCAGGTTGGAAATTATAAGTTAGAATGTGGGGAAAGGCAGCTTACACTCAGATGTCTGTTGAATGCTGAATGCACGCATGCCTGCATGGATGAATGAATGAATGAGTGAATGAATGAATGGCTGCCTTTCACTTGGTTTCCCTTCCTCTGCTCCATCTCTTGCTGTCAGACTAATCATCTTAAAATAGCCTTTGTCATGAGTTGGCCTTGCTCAAAAGCCCCTGAAATGTCGTCATTGCCTGGGTAACTGAATAGCCTCCCAACCAGCCTCCGTTCCTCCATAACGTCCAGTCCTCCTTATCATGACAAAATGCAAATCAGGCTGCTCCTCCTCAGAGGCTCTGAGTCATCTCCTGGAAGAAGCCCCACATTCTCACCTCAAGGTCTTAACTGCAAGGTTTGACTTGGACCGTCTTTTCAGCCCCATCTCACACCAGGCTATCTGTTGCTCTGGCTGCAGCTGGGTCTGGCCCTGACTTCTTTCAGGTCCCTGTAGGTGCCTGTCACTTCAGAGACTCTGCACGCCATTCCCTCCTCCTGGGGCACTCCGGACCCCAACCCCATCCCCGCCTGGCTGGCTCCTGTCCACCCTTTAGCTCTCCACCTAATTTCCCTGCTTCTTGGCAGCGTTCCCTGAATCTCCCCAACGTGGGGCCATGCCCTCTGTCTGCTAGTCCTGAAGCCACTGGACTGAACCAGCAACATAGTGTCCCATTTGGTTATATGTACACATCTTCAGTGTCTGCCTCCTGCCCAGACTGTGAGCTTCACAGGGACAGGGGCTGTGTTGTCCATCACTGTACTATGCATTCAACAAGTATTTGCTGAATGATTGAGTCAGGATGTTTGGCTGCCCGCTGAAATGGATTTATTCATGCCTCATTTATTGAGCATCTACTAAGTGGAGCCTGGTTCTCCATACTCCACAGTGGTGAACAACCTACCGTAAAGTCCCTGCACTCATGGAGCTCACAGTCTGCGTGGAAGAGGCAGGCATTAAATGATGAAGAAATAACACAATGCCGGGCATAACTAACTGCTATGAAGGAAAACAAAGCAGGGGTAAGGGTGGAGCCCTGTCTGTGTGTGCTGTTTAGTGGGAGTTGCCAGTGGAGACGGAGCAGTCAGGGAATGCCTCTTGGAGGAGGTGGCATTTCAGTGATGAGCCAGGGCTCCTGAGAAATACAGCCCCTCTCTCCTTGGGCTGGCTGGGCCCTAGGTGTGTCCAGGTATGACAGTCCCAGCTATGCAGACCCTCCCTGCCTCCCAGGGCAGGAGCGAGGAACCCAGATGGGCCTTTGGTGACGCTTCTGAAGCGGGTGCAAAGCCCAAAGCCGCTCTTCACAACAGCCGTGATTGGGCTCTTTCTGCGTGGCGATTGCTTTGTGCACGGAGGACTTGGCTGATTGTGGCCGGTCGATTGGCACCCACAGACCACGGCCGCCAGGGTTTACCTCGCACCCCCAGCGCCGCCGCGGGGCCGTGCGCAGCGCGCCAGCCCAATCTCGCCTCCTATATTCAGAGTTGATTAGACGCTATTTCTGCCTGGATTTTCAGAAGGCTCAAGAGCTTTTTTAATCACTACAGTGGCTCATTACGGTTTTGCAGTGACACTCATGTCCTTCAGTTCTCTTCTCAGATTAGATTCTATAGTCAGATGAATATTGGATGATTTCATTACATACAAATGCAATCAACAGTTTTGCATAAATTTCTTCTCTTTTCTTGAGTTTCAATTGACCCCAGCACCCGTGGTGGCAGGCACGATCCACATGCAAATGAGCTGGGTTTGCAGCCGGAGAAGGGCCGGGAGGAGGCGGGCACCAGCCTGGGGAGGGAGCAGGCCTTGATTGCTCAGCCTTTGGGAGAGGGGCCCTGGCAGAGGGGGTGCGGCCCCGGGGGCAGCTTCTGTGGCTGAGGCAGGGCATCTCCGTTCAGGATGGTGTGCCTGCAGGTGAGCTAGATGCAGGGATGCTCAGGGTCAGGCGGGCTTTCTGGGCAGAGAATGGAATGTGGAGTGAGAAGCCCCAGCAGCTGGGCCCCTAGGCGTGGCGGTCTGGGGACCGAGGCTCCTTAACAGCTGCTGTGGACGTATTTCAAGATTTTAACCACTGGTAGGCCCTTAGCAGAGCATTTGTGCTGAATGTTAGCTCTGACCCAGCGAATGCTATTATTATTATTATTATTATTGCCCTAATAGTCATCACTGTGCGCTTGAACTATGTACGCCCAGCAAGACTCAAAGCCGGCCAAGGCAGGCAGGAAAGTTTGGAGACTGTGCAGCTGCCCTTCACCACTTTCTCGATTTCTTGCCTTCTTTTTCTGGGTGGAGAGGCAAGATGTTCTCAGAACTTGGCCTCAGAAAGCTCCTGATCCCTCCCTTATATGGCGACAGAATCCTTTCTACCACATTCCTGGGGACAGGTATAGAAGCACTTGCTTGTTCTCCCCTGGGGATGAGGAGCTCCTTCTCTGCAGAGAGCCTCTTCCAGCTTTCTCAGCTCCTTGCTGCTCAGGTGCTGTCCTTGAGTGTGAGCCCTCCCATCCCTGACTCTGTGCTCTGGTCCCATAGCACGCCTCTGCTCCCTCGAGACACCCCCTGAGGCCAGCATTTGGGACGGTGCTATGCTGAGCCACCTTTCCTAGGGCTGGTCTTCTCAATTCCTGCAGCTTTTCCCAAGAGGTAGTCTTCAGCCTCACATCCGGGTCTGTCCTCCAGATGCTCCTGGTGGGAGTCACAGTTCATAGTCCAGGCCTGGACTCAATACCAGGCACGAGGCTGGAGGGTCTGGGGGGAGTAAGCTGTGTGTGGTCAGGGGACCCAGGGCTCACAGCGGACACAGTGGGGGGCCGTGGGGGTGGGGAGAGGACCCGGATGGGTACATTAGACCTGAGGGTCTGCAGGACAGGGGTCAGTGCAACCCAAACCTCATTTCCCTCAAGCAGTTCTTTACCAAAGCTCCTCATGTAAACAGAGAGTGGAGATCAGGGACCCAGGGAGAGACACATGGATGCACAAGTAGTCAGGGACCCATCAGAGATAGGATCCAAGCTACAGTCATCATCATGGACACAATGGAAGCCTGAGGTGGACAGAGCCACAGCCATAGGCATGAATGAGACACAGGTGTGCTGCCGCTGCCCCAGGGCCCTGCGGGTCATTGACCTCAGCTCCCTCCACTGGGGTCATAGAGATCCGGGAATCTGAACCGAAGCAGGGGTACACGGTATTGCTCCCATGCTGCTGGTGGGACCACTGAGGTCCAGAGAGGGGAAAGTGGGGCCAGGAGCCACATAGCATCGATGCCAGAGCCTCCCCATGCAGCCCCTGAGGACCATTCTGCTTTCCGCTTCCTCTCAGCCTCCCCAGGCTCCTCTGTCTGCTTGCACCTCTGTGCTTCTTTCTCTCCGCTCTCCCTGCCTCTCTCCCTGAGTCTATCTCTGTGTCTCTTCCTGTCCTTTCTCTCTCTCTCTGTCTCTGTCTCTCTCTCTCTCTGCACCTTGCCCTATCCTGTCCCGGTCCTCATCTCTCTGTGACTGACTGCCAGTTCTCTCTGCCAGGCCACTTTTACTCCCAGCTTGCCTGAGGTACCAGAGCTGGCCTCTGGCTGGGATTGGTAAATCTAAGACTACGGGGCTGCCTCACTTAGAGCTGTGGCCTCTGGAAGGAGGAGCTGGGGCCGCGGGGTTGGATTTTGAACTTTTTGGAGCCTTCGTGCAGTGGCCAGCACGGAGCCATTCATTTTCCCCATCCTGGTCAAGGAGAGCAGGACAGCAGTCATCACAGGCCTCTTCTGAAGCAGGGCTGGGAGGGGTCGGCGGGCGGGGTAGAGGAGGGTTCCTGTGGACTCCCCCTGCAGACTGGGATGATCCCCACCAGGCCTGTGTCTGGCTGGCTCCAGACCTGCTGCTGTGTGTGGCAGGCTCCCCTCCTGCTCATCTCCCTGTAGAAGCTGTTTCCCGAAACCCAATCAAAATCTGGTCCCCACCCCCTTCCCACCTCCTGTCTTTTCCCTATTCAGCTCTCATTCACCCCAGCACATGCAGGGCAGAGAGGAAAGAGCTGGGCTTCGGAGGCTGGCAAGTCTCTGCCACCTGCTAGCTGGGTCATCTCAGGAAAGTGACGTAACCTCTCTGAGCCCAATTTCCTTCCTCCTCTGCAAAATGCAGGTAATACCCCTTCCCTTGCAAGGCTGGCATGGGCGCCGAGTAAGGTAAGTTACATGAAAGTCCCGGTATGGCGCTGGGCATGAAGTACGCATCCAGTAAAGCATTTGTTGTGAATGAATGAATGCGAGAATAGTGAATGAGTAGTAGAATTTAGACAGGCACAAGTGGGGCATGGAGAAGGATTGCCTGGTGTCAGGAACAGCATAAGCAAGGTCATGGAGAGGGAACAGGGAGCCGTGAGTGCTTAGTACAAAGACAAAATCCAGAATCCCAGAGGGGGGTCTTAGCAGATGAGGTAAGAGAGGCCTGGTGGGCTCAAGGCTGGGTTGTTTTTGTTTGTTTGTTTTTGTTTTGCTTTGTTTTCCTTTAATTGAATACCCCTTGCAGCAGGGAAAGTAATGATCAGAGGACAGGAACTTACTGAGTGTCAACCATGTACAGGCAGCTAGGAGTAATTGCAGCAGCAGCTCCCAGGCGGAGAGGCCCCGCACCCAAGTATTGACAAACATGATCTCAGTTCACCTTACAATGACCCTATAAGAGAAGTGCCATTATTATTATTATTCCCACATTGCAGATGAGAAAATGGAGATCTGGAGAGTAAAATGATTGTCCTAGGTCAGATTCAGTCAGGATTTGAACCCTGGTCTAGTCTGGCTCCAAAGCTGGTTGTCAGTCCTCTTCCAAAGGGAGGACCCCCCCCACACACACACACCCACACACACAGTCTCTGAGCAGGTGAGGCCCTGTGAATAAATAACTTAAAATACTTAGTTAGTGAAGGAGTGTAGAGAGGGCATAGTCGGAGGGCCCAAATATCAAGAAGATAGAAACTTTGCTCAAATGGATCAGGGAAGGCTTCCTGGAGGGGGCGGGGCACAGAGCAGAGAACAGGCAGAGGAGGCAGAAATGAGCCCTGATGGGGGTGGAGGGGGGGTGGGGGCTGTCACCCAGGATGGCACTGGCGCACCATGACTCTGCTGCCAGACAGCCTGGGGCTAGGGCTCTTGACCTGTCAGCTTTTTATTGGGGTCCCTTTCCTCGGCTCTACCTGGCCCAGCTGCGCTTCCTTCTTGCCTTCTAAGAGTGGGAAGGACAAGTGTCTGGTCATTGCAAACCTGAGCCCCATTCCCATCTGTAATTTTTTGCTGCAGGACTTGGGCCAAGATGATTTCCTCTTCTGGTCCTTACTTTTCCCATCTGCAAAATGGGACTATAACGCTCACAAGCTGGCTCAGTGGAAAGTCAGAGGCCAGCAGAAAGAGCATAGGGTGAGATTCAGAGCAATGCTGAGCAATGTCGGCTCCCTCTCCCTTCCCCGGGACCCCTTTATCCCTCAGGGCAGGCTCAGACCTGTTTTCAGAGCATAAACAGCCGAAAGTCAGGATGTGTGCTGTTGTGGTCAGACTCCAAAACCAGGCTGTCTGACTCTATCCTGCTGTGTGATCTCGAGCAAATCACTTAATCTAACTCTGGACGGTTTTCTCACCTGCGAAATGAGGATTCTAGTATAAGCCCGGAGTCCCTTATCTAAAACCCATGAAGTCAGATGGTTTCAGAGCTTTTCCGAACTTAAAGTCTAATAGAGGGACATGTCTCATATACTGTACAGCCAGTGGGGTCTGGGGCATTTCTATAATCAGACTTAGATTTTTTTCAACAAAACATTAAATATTCACACCAGGCAGTGAAATGAAGAACAAAAATAGCTTCTGCTTGGTTCAAGTCACTTTTGGCACCGATTTGGCACCAAACCTATATAAAACCTTTTGGCCCTCAAAGCTTTGAGGATTTCAGTATTGCGGAGAAGGGATTGTGGGCCTGGAGTATTTACCTCATCATGGGACTGCCATGTGGATAAAATCAGTCACTACACACAGGCCATTCGGACCCACATAGCCAGTGCTTAAAATATTCAGATGTGCTATCTGAGAGGTCCCTCTGAAGCCCTCCCACGGCTCCCACGTCTTCAGGGTGAAGCAGTTTCAAGCAAGATGCTTTATGATTGGAGCCCTGGACACCAGAAACTTGAACTTCATTATCATTTTCCAGTTCCTGAGACATTCCAGGCACTTTCTCTGCAGTGCACTACTGCACTTGCTGTGTTTTCTGCTTGAAAAGCTTCCATCCCTAACTACCCCCTCCTTTTTTTTTTAAAGTTTATTTATTTAAGTAATTTCTACACCCAGTGTGGGGCATGAACCCATGACCCTCAGATCAAGAGTCTCATGCTCTTCTGACTCAGCCAGCCAGCTCTCCCCAAACTTTTATTTAAGTTTTATTTATTTTTTAGTAAATATCTATACCCAACATGGGGCTCGAACTCATGACCCCAATGTCAAGAGTCTATGCCACGTGCCCCAGCCCAACCCTCTTTCTTAACTCCGTTTCATCCTGTAGGTCTCCAGCCCTCTTCTGAGCATAAACCAAGCACTAAGAAAACTGCCGGGCTTTCCCACTAGACTATGATGTCTGGGAAAGCCGTGGCCACATGCACATTATTTTCTGGCATACTTGTCATTATTGAATGAGTGAGCATCCTCACCCATCAGTGACTTTGCCACTCGCTCAGGGATTGAACACGTTTTTTGAATGGATAAATGAAACAAGGGAGATCACTCTACCATTTGCACCCCAGGAAAAGATTCTTAGAATGCTTTTCCCTCCCTTTTTCTTCAAATTCCTTAAGTGAGTTTTTGAAAAGGGACCTAGTCCAGGCAGAGAGCCAGTAGGGGGGCTTCCGGAATTTGCAGGGCCTGGGGGAGGTGGCTTCAGTATATTAGGCAGAAACTACTTGTCCTGGGTTGGTAGAGGCCTCTGGAGCCTGGGGAACAGAGGGTGGAGCGAAGGAGGCCTCCAGCACTCCGGAGCAATTGCTATAAAATAAACTCCATAATCAGGTAAATGCATTCGTGTGGGGGGATGGTTCTCATGCAGCTGCGTACGTCCAGGCCGGAGGGGACCTGTCTAATCTCAAAGTAATGAAAACGTGGGTCCAATTACGATGGAGGGCCGAGGCTTGGGCCATGGCCGGAGTTTGGGAGCTGGGCCTCTGGCAGCGGAATTAGAACATTTAAGCTGTCAGGCTGAATCCGGGAGAGGCCTGATTACCTGGTCCGCGAAGGGGCCGCTTTGGTTTGGTGTCGAGTATAATTTCCTGGCCGCCAGCCGTGAAGCCACTGGCCACCTTCTCTCCCCTGCTACGGGGGTCCAGGCCCTGTCTTTCTGACCTCCACCCCCCCCCCCGTAACCCCCCACCGACCCAAAGCTGGCCCAGAGGGGCTGACCTGGGCCTCCCAGGCTGCCCACATGGGACAGAAAGGGGAACAGGTACCTGAGTGACACAGTCTGGTTATGTGTAACATAGGTTAAGGAAAGTGTGTATGCTGGCCATAGGTGAATGACACGTACATGCGTGGTAGATGTGTTGCACGTGATATGGATATACTGAGTATGTGTAAATGATGTAAGACGTGTGACTACGTGGATTATGTGCAGCTGGTTTAGCCATGAGGTGTGTGAGTAAGCCATTTACTTGGGCTGTATGTACAGATGTCTGCATGTGAACATGCAGTGTGGACACAGGTTATATGCAGTGTGTACTCACAGTTGTGTGTGCTGGTCTGTAAGTGCCACTAAGCAGGGATCAAGTCTGTCGTGCTAACTGCTATGCCCCCAGCACCTGGACAGGTGCCTGGCTGGGCAGGTAGATATTGATTATATAAATGTGGGATGAAATCATATCTATATGGTGGATGCAGGTATTAAAGAAAGGAGCATATGGAGTCCGCATAACTGTGCTGTGTGTGTGTGACTTGTCTCTGTTGTATAAGTATGGAAGTATGAGCAGTGGAATTGCTTCAAAGGCCTGAACTGTGAGGTCACACAGACCTGTGCTCCACTCTTGCCTCTTCCACTTATAGATTGTGTGACCTTGGGCAAGTCACTTAACCTCTCTGAGCCTGACTATTCTCATCTATAAAATGGATAATAATGGTCACAAGTAATATTTATTGAGCACTTACTATATGCCTGGTATTGTGCTGTATGCTTCTCAACAATTATTTTCTTACTGACTTTTCACAGTAACCCTTGAAGTAAGGACGACTATTGCCCCCACTTTACAGATGGGAAAACTGAAGCTCTCAGAGGTTAGATAGCAGGGAAGCCAGGATTCCAACCGAGGCATTCTGGCTGGAGCGTGAGCTTTTAACTGCTAGGCTAAACAGATAGTACCTGTTGCAGAGAGTTGCCTTAAGGATTGAATAAAATAATCCAAGTTAAGCACCTATTACTGTGTCTGGCACATAGCAAGTACTCTGTAAGTATTTTGTTATTATTTGCAAATGGTACATGTAAATGGGATGTATCAAATAGGTATAGGGGAATATGAGGGAGGTGTGCACATAGTATATCTGTATGAGAGAGGCATGTGTAGGTGTGTTTGTGGGTGTGTAGAGTGTAAGAACACATTTACTCTAGATTTATGGTACACATACTCGGGTATATGCTTATGTGATATATGTTACGTAATGAACACAAGACATGTAAATAAATATAGTACAATGCACGGTATTGACAAGTGTCTTATGAAATTAGAGGAAACATAGACTCAAGGTATGTGATATGTATGACCCTACATAGGGCTCTGTACTTGTGAATTGAAGAATACATGTAAATGAGGGTGATGATAGGTATCTCAGGTGCAGGCATGGCCATACATGTGCACACAGCATAGCACGTTTGTGTGTGTATAGAGGTGATACATATAATAGATAGAGATATACATGTAGCGGATATATATACTGTTACGTACACAGCGCATTGCATGTGGTCTGGTCTGGTAGGTGCACATGTATGTGAAGGGCTTATGCGTGGGGTGTATACAGGCACATTGGTGTAAATGGTATGTATGTTTGTATAATGCATATACTTGGGGGTGTATTGCAAGTCCTTTTGAAACATATATATTTGTTGTGATTCATGTCCTATGTGTCTTTGCTCAAATGTCACTTCATTTAAAATATCCATAACCACTTTATTTACTTATTCAAATTTTTATTTAAATTCCAGGTAACATACAGTGCAATATTGGTTTCAAGAGTAGAATTCAGTAGTTCACCACTTACCTACAGACACCCAGTGCTCATCATCACTACCGCCCTCCTCAATGCTTGTCACCCGTCTAGCCCATCCCCACCCACCTCCCTCCCTCAACCTTCAGTTTGTTCTCTCTTATGGCTTGTTTCCCTCCCTCTCTTCTTTTCCCCGCCCATATGTTCATCTATTTTGTTTCTTAAATTCCACAGGTGAGAGAAATCATGTGACATTTGTCTTTCTCTGACTTACTTCGTTTTGCATAATACACTCTATCATGTCATCCATGTCACTGCAAATGGCAAGATTTCATTCATGTTGATGGCTGAATAATATTCCATTGTGTATATATACCACTTCTTTATTCGTCATTCATTGTTCATTTATTGTTCAATGGACATTTGGGCTCTTTCCATACATAGTTCCGCTATTGTTGATAATGCTGCTATAAACACCCAGGTGCATGTACCCCTTTGAATCTATTTTTGTATCCTTTGGGTAAATACCTAGTAGTGCAATTGCTGGGTCATAGGGTAGTTCTATTTTTAACTTTTTGGGGAATCTCCACACTGTTTTCCAGAGCGACTGCACCAGTTTGCATTCCCACCAACAGTGCAAGCGGGTCCCCTGTCTCCGCATCCCCCTCACCATCTGTTGTTTCCTGTGTTGTTAATTTTAGCCATTCTGGCAGGTGTGAGGTGGGATCTCATCTCATAACGACCCTATTAATAAACCTGGGGCGCCTGGGTGGTTCAGTCCATTAAGCATCTGACTTCAGCTCAGGTCATGATCTCATGGTTTGTGGGTTCGAGCCCCGCGTTGTGCTCTGTGCTGACAGCTCAGAGCCTGGAGCCTCTGCTTTGGATTCTGTGTCTCCCTCTCTCTTTCTCCCTTCCCCCTCTCGTGTGCGCCCTCCCTCCCTCTCTCAAAAATAAACATTAAACATTTCTAAATAGACCTAATTTTCCATACCAGTCAGTCCCTTCTTTATTTTTGTCTAAAAAAGTATCACTGTTAATTAGACTGTATGATTCGGGAATTCATGGTGTTGTTTTCTCCCTCTCTAGACCGTAAGCTTCAGGAGGCCAAGGGCTTTCCTCAGCTGTGTTCACCGCTGAACCCCCAGTGCCCAGCGCAGGGCACAGCAGGTTGGAGATCGGGAATCGACAAGCGGATGCCTGCGCGCTGCAGTGCAGCCGCGTTAGGGCGCGCGCAGGACGGAGCGGAGACCTCGGCGCAGAGCACAGCCCGGCGATTGAAACCTAGGTTGCGCGGCCCGTGTGCGCACGCACTCGCGCGCTGAAGCCGTGCGCGGTGCACGTGGTGCACGTGTGATTGACGGGCCAGCGCCGGCCGCCGGGCCAGCGCCGGCTCGCCTCCGCCCCTGCCCGTGGCTCTGCCCGTCCCCTGCCGTCCCCCCGGGGCGCGACCCCGTGTACCGGCGCGGTGGGCCCAGGCTCCGGCCCATTTCCCGGCGGCCGCAGGGCGGGGAGCGGGAGCTGGGCTGCGGCGGGGCCGGGCGGCAGGAAGCGGCGCATTGTTCGCGGGCCGCGGCCCCGGGCAGGGAGTTCCCGGCCCCGCACGGACATAAAAGGAGAGAGCAGCGCCCGCGGAACGGCCGGCCGGCCAGCGGCCCCGCGCTCCGCTGACCCCGGCATCCGCTCCGGGCCGGCAGCCCGGGAGAGACGAATGCGCCCCGCCCTTGCGGCCGGCCAGCCCGGGTTCGAATCCCGGCTCGCCGCCTCCCGAGCCTGCCTTTCATCCGGGTACATTAAAGCCATTAAAGCGAGCTGCTGGAAGCCCACCTTGCAGTCCCCGCCTCCTCCGGTTTGCTTGCCACGCTAAAATCCCAACCTTGTGCGGCAGTCCCTCGAGAAGACAAGGTTCATTAGTGAAACCCAGGTTGCAGCGGGGAACGCTTTACCTAATGAAGGAAACTTGCAGGGGTAGCTTGGGCAACACTCCTTTGTGCAAATGGGGGCTGCCCGGCTTGGAGCCCGAAGGAGACCTTCTGGGTGGAACTTTGCAGGCACCAGTGCGGATGGGGGAAACTGGAGGAAGGAGGAAGCTGTGCTCAGGGTCATCAACCACCAAAACTGTATCAAGCAGACTTTACAAATCCAGAGTCTTTCTCCCTGTGCTTAGAAGTATGGCCATTTTTGTGTTTGTTCACTGTAAAAGTGATCCAATGAACACCGCTACTGGGTGTATCTTTTTGAACCGGCTTTATGCTTGTTATTCATTTGACCCTCACATCCCCTCTGAAGGAGGGCATGAGTTAACTGAGGCCCAGAGGTACAGAGCCTTGCCCAAGCAAGTTGGGGAAGGTTGGAGGTGGGGGTGGGGTGCCCCTGGTCTGTTTTATCTGTTAATCCCAGCAACTTTGGCACTGTAATTTTGGGTGGGGATGTATTTGCAGGAGGGTTAAGATCTAATCAAGGCAGGAAAAAGTAAGGGATTAGCAACCCCACCCCATTCCAGCCCACCCCAGCCCAGCCCACAGCACTGAGCTTTGCCCTCCAGACTTGGACTATGCTCTTGCCTTGTTGGGAAGGAAAAGGTGGAATTGTCACCATTTCCATAGGAGCCCAGAGAGGTTAGGTGACTTTCACCAGGTCACACAGCAAAATGGCTATGAAGCAGAGGCCGTCTATCACAGCCAGAACTCTCCTTCCAGGGAGAATCCCCTCCCTGAACCCTGACATTTTGGGGACCTGTCTTGGGGTGCACCACTGGGCCAGGAGATTCTGATTACCGAGAAACGGCCTTCCCTCCACCCCTGCCCCCGCCCAGCCCTGGAACCCTACACCGGGGGTAATTGAGATCAGATGCGGCTGTGACCCAAGGAATGCTCCCCAGGAACCTGGAAGCATTTATTGTCTGGAAGAGAATCCAGGGCCCACTCTGGGCTGCCCTCCCTCCCTGGCTGTCTCCTCCCCAGGCGGCCAAAGGTGGATAGGGGCCCTGAGGAGCCTCTGGTGCTGCCCGGGGGTTAGTGTAGCTGGCCTTGATGAATACAACTGCTGAAAGCACCTTCCTGGCTTCCTCCTTCCTGGGGATACAGTTACAGGGGGCCAGACTTCCTGCCCAGCCCGCCCAGCTTCACAGTGCGGATCTGCAGGCCCTTTAGGCAGGCAGCTCCACCCCCCACCCCCAGCTGGGTCGCTGGAGGCCCCCTCTCATTCAGAGTGCAGCTCAAATGTCACCTCCTCAGGGAGGCCCTCCCTGACCACCCTATAGGAGCCAGCCCACCTACTGGCAGATTCTCACTCCCACTCTTTAATTTTCTTTGCATCACTTATCTCTAGCTGGTTGCTTCATCTGTTTTCTTTTAAAAAAATTTTTTTTAATGTTTTATTTATTTTTGAGAGAGAGAGTGTGTGTGAGCAGGGGAGGGTCAGAGAGAGAAGGAGACTTAGAATCTGAAACAGGCTCCAAGCTCTGAGCTAGTTGTCAGCACAGAGCCCGACGCGGGGCTCGAACCCACCAACCATGACATCATGACCTGAGCTGAAGGCGGCCACTTAACTGACTGAGCCACCCGGGCGCCCCACTTCATCTGTTTTCTTAAAATAATGTTTATGTCCTGCACACAGACCCCTGCCTCCCCGAATGTGAGCTATGTGAGGGCAGGGACTTTGTCTTGTCCACTGCTGTTATCCCAGGGCCTGAAACCATGCCTGGCACATAGTAGATGCTCAGTAAATATGAACAAAGCAAGAATGAGGCCCTACCTTAAGCCTCTTAACTTTTTTAAAAAAAATTTTTAAATGTTTTTATTTCTGAAAGAGAGAGAGAAACAACGTGAGCAGGGGAGGGTCAGAGAGAAAGGGAGATATAGAATCCGAAGCAGGCTCCAGGCTCTGAGCCAGCTATCAGCACAGAGCCTGACGCAGGGCTCGAACCCATGAACCATATGATCATGACCTGAGCCGAAGTTGGACGCTTAACCGATCAAGCCACCTGGGCATCCCTAAGCTTCTGAACTTTTAACTTGACCTTGGATTTCTGCTCTGAGCTGAATTTATCATCCCAGATCTCCACCCTCTGGTTTGTCTGGGATTCTCCACACTGATTCCACACCTCTGGTACAAAACTCATTTCTAGGGTGCCTGGGTGGCTCAGTCAGTTAAGCATCTGACTCTTGACTTCAGCTCGAGTCATGATCTCACAGTTCATGAGTTCAAGACCTGAATCAGGCTCTGCACTGACAGTGCGGAGCCTGCTGGGGATTCTCTCTTTCCGTCTATCTCTGACCCTCCCCTAGGCTCTCTCTTTCTCAAGATAAATAAACTTAAAAAATTATTTAAACTCCAATTTCTGATGCTCACTCTCCTGCCTGGATTTTATTGCTTTAGGCTCTCATCTGGGAGCTCAGGGCTGACTTCTGACCTCACATCTTTGATCTTCTCCCCTGGCTCTGTGGTGTGACTTTGGGCAAGTCTCTTGCCCTTCCTGACCCAGCAAACTTCTTTAAACAGAAGATTGTATGAGAAGCCCGGTATATGAGACCGATAAAAAGGTCAAAAGGCAGGAAGGGGGCCCGATCCCTGAGTACCTTGTCTTCCATGTCCCCAGCACACGTTTGCAGATCCCTATAGCTTTGGAGAATATGGTTTGAAAACCTCAGATTCAACGATTTCTCACTCTCTCTTAGGTCTGTAATTCCACGATGCCATTACTTAGCTGTCCAGTCTTAAGCCCTCACTTGGTCATTCATGTACTTGTCCATCAAACATTAACGGGCCACAGTGGTATGCCCTAATCCCTGCTCTCCAATGTCTTGTGTCCAGTTTCTGGTCCCCTGCCCTCATTCAGTAAGCAGTCCAGGAGCGCAGCTCATGTGTCACAGTCATGAAATCTCAGAGAACTTGGGCAGGGCTGTCGCTGGCTGATTTGCGTGAAGGAAAAGACAGTCCCTTTCGGGCAGATGCGCCCTTACTGGACCCAAGTTGACCAGCAGATAGTGCCCTTGAATGAAGAAAAAGGTGACTCTGCTTCTGGCAGACAAAACCCCACATTTGAGTGCAGGCTGATTAGATCTCAGGCCCCTTGTGCAGTGCATAAACTTCACGGTGGCTCCACAGGTGTGCGATCTGTGTTTGGTTTAATGATCTACTGACATCGTCTTTAAATTTTCAGTAATATTTAAACGAGGGGCTCCACATTTTCATTTTGCACTGCATCCCACAAATTGTGTAACTAGTCCTGATTCTACATAAAGTCCCTGTTAGATAATAGTAGCCCCCATTCCAAGGGGAAAACAAAGACCCAGGGAGATGAACTATCTGCTAGTGTGGCTTGGTGAAGCTTGGCGGGCCTTGGCCACGCAGAGCCTGGTCTGCCGGCTCCCAGCTGGGTGAGGCTGGACATACTCTGCTATGGGGACTTCGGGCATGGTCCCCACCCAGAGGGGCTCAGGAGCAGCAGGAGAGATGTGTGTGGGTGTACTTAGAGCATGAGGTCTTCAGAGCAGGAGGAAGTGCCGTTGGCTTGTTGGAAGTGCCTATAGCCACAGCAAGTGCTTGGTGGCTGAGGTGTGAGACATTGCAGAGGACGGAGTGACTCTTTCCACCAGGGGCTTTGGAAAAGCCTTCTCAGAGGAGGTGACAGGGGACCTGACATTAAGGGATAAGAGGGTTTGAATTAGGAGGGGTGGGGAGGGGCATTCCCAAGGGCAAGTCCAGCCTGGGCTGAAAGAGTGAAAGTGTGTGGTCTGGGTGGGAGAAGGCACCAGAAAGGTAGGGAGTGGAAGGCCTTGAACACCAGGGTGAGGGGTCTGAACTTCATCCTCTGTGTGGGCTTGGGAGGGTCCCCCAACGAGAGCAGATCTGTATGAACCTGTTCTCTATGCCATACATGAGGCACTTGGGGTTTTATAATAAGAAAAAAAGATGTTGCCTCTAAAAATATGTTTGAAAGTCACAGCTGTTGGGGGTGGATGTCCAGAGAAGCAGTTCAAAGTCCCTCTGTCAGCTTCCGGCTCCCATGTAGGGCTTGTACTCTTCACAGGATAAAAGCTGAGATGGGCAGGTGTTGGCTCTGGATCAGAGGCAGTATCTAGAACTCAGGACTCCTGCCTCCCAGATCGGGGGTCTTTGGATGCTGCACCTGCAGGAACTCACATATATAGGCCCCTGGGTGAAGCCCTTGGTCCACTTTCCCAGGTCTCCCCAGTGTGCCTGCGTCTCCAGCCCAGAAATGCTCCTTTCTTCCTCCTTCAGGGAGCTTTTCTCGGAAAAGGCAGCCTATGCTGCCACCTGGTGGCAACTCTGTCATAGGTGCAGTGCCATCTCCCTGCTTTGAAGCTTGCAGATTGTTCTGTGCCCTGGGGGTGGGGCAGCCCTGTCTTTCAGGACTCTAGGACCATTCATGGTGGTATAACCCACCCCAAATCTGTTCTTTGTCTGTCTTACCCCTTCTCAAGGACTTGGCGCCCTAACTGATCTTGAAGCCTGGGTGTTACCCTTGGCTCCTCCCACTCACTTATTTATTCCCTAAATCCAGCCTGTCCCCAAGTCCTGTCAAATCTACCTTTTAGAGCGCCTGGGTGGCTCAGTTGGTTAAGCATCTGACTTCAGCTTAGGTCAAGATCTCACGGTTTGCGAGTTCAAGCCCCACCTCAGGCTCTCTGCTGTCAGCATGGAGCCTGCTTCGGATCCTCTGTTGCCCTCTCTCTCTGTCCTTCCCCTGCTCCTGTGCTCGCTCACTCTCTCTCTCTTTCTCTCTCTCTCTCAAAAAAAAAATCAATAAAAATTTTAAAAACTTTGCCTTTTAGGTAGACCTGGAACGTATCCATTGCTCTCTATCCCCAAGACCGAGGCTCGGGTCCAGCCACGACTGTCCCTCCGCACCCCCTCCCCACCCGGTCTGCTGCAGTAGCCACATCCGCTCTCCCCGTCTGTTCTCTATGCTGCACCCGGAGAGGCCTTCCCAAAACCCGAAAGCCACTCATGTCACTCCCTGCTTGAAGCCACCAATGGCTTCCCATTCCCCCCAGGAAGCTGAGCTTCCCCACCGGGGAACCCACCTGGGAACTCTCCCCTGCAAACACTCCAGCTTCCCCTCTCGTGGGCACCCCCTCGGCCTCTCCTATTGGGCAGTACAGCACAGTGGTTGCAGGCTTAGACTCCGGTGCCTCCTGGCTGCCTGCTTTCAAGTTTCACCTTTGTCATTGGGGCCCACCCATTTGCAGCCTCAGTCAGGTGACCTACCTCAGTTTCCCAATCTGCAAACCAGGGCCGATGGCAACGGTACCGAATGATCATGGGATCACGTGGGGCCAACGATGAGGTTGGAGAGCACGGTCTGTGCAGCAGATTGACCTCAGTTCTGACACCACCTGCGAGTTTGGGGCGGGGTGCCCCAAACCACCCTCAGGTTCAGTCACTTGCTAAAGACTCACAGAACTTGCTGAAAGCTCTTATACCCACAGCCTTGAAAAGATACAGATTAAGATTGGCCCAAGGGGGAGATGTGGTAGAGCAGAGTCACGTAGGTCACATAGTCGGTGGTGGCGGCTGAGGCAAGACTCAACCCCAGAGAAACTGGCACTCACAGCGTCGCTGTCAGGGCCTGTGTGCAGCCTGCTCACCTGTGAGGGGACACTGGGCAGAGGAAGGTCCTGGAGCCAGCAGCAGAGATGCTGGGAGGCAGATTTCAGTTCCACGTGTCCAAGGACCTTCCAAGAATGAAGGCTGCCTGGTAGGGGGACTGATCTGCTGCAGGAATGGGGACCGGCCTGTCTGGAGGCCCCAGCAGGGCTGAGAGTTAGGGGGAAGCAAGGGCAGGTCCCCCTCCCCGCCTACCCCCAGCTCTGCAGGGCCCAGATGGCAGTGGGGAGAGAGGGGCCGGGGAAAGCGGAAGGAAAACCCAACCTAGGCGGAGTTCGAGCCTAGTAGGCACGAAGGAGGGGCCTGCCTTCCAGAAGCCTCTGCAGGGAGCTTGGATTTGAGCCTAGCTGTGTGTTCTGAGGAACAGGGCAGTCCCGGGTTGCCAGGGTTCACACTACTTGAATTTGGCCTCTTGGGCAGATGGGGCATGCTCCGGGCCCAAAAAGAACCCCACCTCAAGAGCCTACTGGAGAAGGACCTGGGTCTAAGGGCCAGGGGCCTGGATCCTGGCTCCTTCTGCTCTCTGTCCTTGGGCAACCTCCTTCCTTCTCTGGGCCACAGTCTCCTGGTCTGTTCAATGGAAGTTTGGGCTCAAGGATCGGAGTCCCCTTCTACAGAGAGGCAGGCATCCGGGGCTTGGAGAGAGTGTGGGAGGGCCCTGGAGGTCGGGCCAGGACTGGTCCTAGTGGTGTCTGTCCATGTCCTAGGAACCACTCTCCCCCCCCCCCCACCGCCCCCAAGTTCTCCCCTGCCCACCACACCGACCACAGTCTCCTCTTCTCCTTTTCTATTTTCAGACCTCCTAGGGTTCCGAGGAAGCCGGGCCGGCGCCAGTCCGGGAACTCTGAACTGCTGAGGGAGGCAGCTCAGAGTGGTTAGATGTGTGGCGAGTCACGGGCTTAGGAGGAGGTGGTGGGGGCCTCCCTATCGGGCTGGGCGAGGGGCCTTTCCCAGGCTTCGCTCTGACCCCCAGCAAGCTCTTGTAACTGCTGGAGCCTGGACTGGCCAGGAGGCTGTACGGGGTGGGGCTGCGAAGGAATGCATTCCTTCAGGCCCAGCCCGAAGGCTCACCTTGATCAAGACCCTGACAGTCTTGGGGCTGTGCCTGGCTGGGCAGAGAGCCTGTAGCCAAGGGCTTGTGGCTGGAGTCTGGCTAAAACCCCGGCCCTGACCCTCACTGCAGCAGGCCCTGTTGCAGGAAGGCCAAACCCCGGCTTCTTTCTCTCCCCGGGGCCTTTGGGGGCCTCCCACTTATGCTCCCAGAATTGTCAGCAAGGATCAGGGTCAGTGGTGGATGACCCTCTTCTAAAGGGCACCCGGAATGCTGCTTGTCTCCTTTCGTCCCCACCCCCACCTCACTTCCCCCCAGAGAATATATGTTACTATGAGACAGACAGAGAGACAGGGAGGCGCTGCTCTGAGATGGGTGGCAAGGCAGGTGATTCCCATTTGTGGAGATGGTTTCTGGTGTTATTTTCATTCCATCTACCTCCCAGCCGGTCTGGTACCCAGACCTTTCTACTCTGGGTCCAGTCTGGAGTCTCTAGCTGACGGGGTCTCGTTCTTGCTCCGCTAACTCTACATGAGCTTTGGCAAGCCCCTCACAGTCTCTGGGACTCAGTTTCCCCATCCATGAAACAAGAACATAGGCTGGAACTGCTTTCCAGTTCTAGGTGTACGACTGTGAATTCCTGACCAGGGAAGCAGTTTTAGCGCCGGGGTCAGTGGCCTCTGCCTGGGATGGCCTGCCGTTCCCTTGGTAGGGAGCAGGTGGTGAGGACAAAGGAATGGAGGCATCTGTGTTCAGGAGACATAGCTCCCCAGCCAAAGCGTGGAACTTGAAGCAGATTGTGCCAGAAATAGAGACAGAGATGGAGAGGGACAGAGTCAGCAAGAGGGAGTTAGCAGCAAAAGAGTTACTGAAAGAGGAAGAGAGTGTTTGAGATCAAGATGGAGAGATAGGGCCACCCACAGACAGAGGCAGAGATATCGTGGGGGGACAGAGAGAATGAGAAACAAAGATACTCAGATGCAGAGACCAACTGAGAGATAAAGGCAGGAACAGGGCAGCCATAAAGGATTGGAAAGAGATCCAGAAGGGTGGGCAGGAAAGCCAGTGACAGAGCATTCTGCACCCTTGGCGGATTGGGTGGGGGTGGGGGGACTAGTCAGATCCTGTTGTCGCTTGCACTGTGCTCAGTCTGGTGATCAGTCTTCTGATCAGATTTCCTCAGGGACTGGAACCCTGTAGCCTCCCAGTTTAAATGTTCTCCAGACATCATGTCCCTGGAGGTAGTGTGTGTAAAGATGAGAGCCCACAAGGCTTGGGACGTCTGATGCTGCATGACCTCAAGGCTTCGTTAAAGGGTAGGGATACATGGCCCAGAATCAGAGATGAATGCAGGTTATTCCCTGAAGGAGAATGTGGTTAGAGTTGGGAGAAGAGAGCAAGAAGGTGGAAATTCCAAAGAAAAATTTCCCCATCTTTCTTTTTTTTTTTTTTTAATGTTTTATTTATTTCTGGGAGAGAGAGAGACAGCATGAGCAGAAGAGGGTCAGAGACAGAGGGAGTCACAGACTCTGAAACAGTCTCCAGGCTCTGAGCTGGCAGTCAGCACAGAGCCCGACACGGGGCTCAAACCCACGAACCGCGAGATCATGACCTAAGCAAAAGTCTGACGCCCAACCGACTAGGCCACCCAGGCACCCCTCCCCATCTTTCTTTAAATGAGGCCTTAACTTTGTGTCTGACTATTTAGGGAATGATAAGAAATCTGGTAGTGGGGTGAGGGTTGGAATACAGGTATTAAGGGTTGGAAAGAAGGACGAGATACCAAAGGAGAAAAACTGAGCTGGGCAGGATGGGTTTAGTTGAGTTGAATTATGTTTAGTTGGGTTGAGCATGGTTGGTTTGGTTTGGGTGGAGTAGAGTTGTGTTATGTCATGTTGGGGTGGGTGAGGTGAATCAAATTCATTTTGGTTGTATTGAATGGAAGTTGGGTTTGGGTTTGGTTGAGTGGAGCAGAGTTGAGATGGTTTGCTTTGAACTGAACTTCGTAGAGTTAAGCTGAGTTGGGTTGTGCTGAGTGGAGTCAGGTTTGATTGAATTGAGGTAGGATGGATTAGGTGGGGTAAGTGGAAGTAAGTTGAGCTGGGTTGACTTGAGTTGAAATTAGAATTGTGGCAGGTTGAGTTGAGTTGAATTAAGTGAAGTTGGCCTGAAAAAGAAAGTTAAAAGACTCCAAGTCGATAAGAGTAAGGAGGAGCCTGGATCCAGCATAATCCAAATTTTGTTGCCAGGAAAGGAGGATGAAGTGAGGTGCCAAGGAGAGACCTGGTGAGGGAATATAAGCCAGGCTGATATCTAGGCAGATCTGTGAGTTGGAAATGGTTTGGCCTATCAGTGATCTCAGTGTTTCTCCATCCCTTACCTCTCTGCACTTCCATCATATAGAGGCTCACTAAGGCTGGGATTTGCATCTTACTTTCAGAAGGGAATATCAAAATCCCATTGAATGCGTGCATGTGTGTGCATGTGTGCGTGTGTGTCTGTGTGCGCATGATTTGAAAAAATACCTAGACACGATTCTTTTTTTTTTTTAATATTTTTATTTATTTTTAGGAGAGAGAGGGAGAGAGAGACAGCGTGAGCAGGGGAGGGTCAGAGAGAGAGAGGGAGACACAGACTCTGAAACAGGCTCCAGGCTCCGAGCCGGCAGTCAGCACAGAGCCCGACGCGGGGCTCGAACCCATGAACCACGAGATCATGACCTAAGCGAAAGTCGGACCCTTAACCCACTAAGCCACTCAGGCACCCCTAGACATGATTCTTAAATGCTTCCCTGGCAAGGGCATGCTCCTGTTGAGAATCAGTATCCCATGGAATTTTTTCCCCAGCTTTGTTGAAATGTATTTGACATATAACATTTAAGGTGTTTAATATATACATATAATATAACATGTAAGTTTAAGGTGTACCATGTGATGGCTTGAGAGGTGTATGCATTGTGAAATGATTACCACGATAGTGTTCGTTAACACGTCAATTATTTCACATAGTTAACTCTGTGTGTGTGTGTGTGTGTGTGCCCGCAGAACATTTAAGATCTGCTCTGTCAGCAACTTTCAAGTATACAATACAGTGTTATTGACCGTAGTTACCACAGTGTACATTATATCTTCAGAACCTATTTATCTCATGACTGGAAGTGTGTATACTTTGACCATCACCCATTTCCTCCCCTTCCCAGTCTCTGGCAACCACCACTCTACTTTCTGTTTCTGTGGGTTTGTGTTTTTTTTAGATTTTACATGTAAGTGAGATGAGACAGTATTTTTCTCTGCCTGACTTACTCCACGTAGCAAAATGTCTTCAAGTTTGCTGTTGCAAATGGTGAGATTTCCTTCTTTTTTATGGCTGAATAATACTCCATTGTGGATATATACCCCATAGAATATTAACTCCTGCAGGGAAGGAGTTCTCTTTGTGTGACACCCTGACAAGATTTTTTTAAAAGGAGAATGAAGGGGGAGAGCAAAGTCCAGAAGGTTATTCCTGTTAGACTTTCTTTTTTAAATGTTTTTTATTTATTTTTGAAAGAGGGAGGCAGAGGATTCAAAGTGGGCTCTGTGCTGATAGCAGAGAGCCTGATGTGGGGCTCAAACTCACGAACTGTGAGATCATGACCTGAGTTGAAACCAAGAGTCAGATGCTTAACCGACTGAACCACCCGGGCGCCCCTTCCCTGTTAGTCTCTTAACCCAACTCTTGGGCGGCAGGCAGCCTTTCAGGAAAAGGAAATGTAGCATTTATTGAACACCTACCAAACTCCAAGTATGTTTGCACCCATCAGCTGTTCAATCATCACAGACTCCCTCTTTTTATAGTGGAGAAATTGTAACCCAAGGAATTTAAGCATCATGGCCAAGGTCACATAGCCAGTGTGATGGAAACCCAGGTGGGTATGTCTCTAAAGTCCATATCTTTTCCTTTATGCCTAGAGAGCAGAAGGGCATCTAAAACACATCGACAGGCAAAGGAGGTGAGAGGGTGTGAGGAGCTAGAGCCGGGTGGGCAAGGAGGAGAGAAGCTGAGGGAGGAGGCACCCAGAGATGCCATGTTAGTCAAGGCTTGGTCACGGGACCTGTAGCCTCAGCTCGGCAGCAGAGCCAGGTGCTGGTCTATGGACCTTCAGCATTTGGGAACTGAGCTCCTTCTAAGGATCTGGGCAGGTGGGCATTGCAAGGAGATTCTCAGGGCTCCTTCCTTACCCTGTGTCTTCTGTTTCTCTGAAGCTCACCCCACCCCCACCCCGTCTGAGGACTCTGTGAGAGCAGAAGTCTCCAGCAGCCCGCCTGGAGGTTAGCCCAGATGTCACCTCATGATTATTTTTAGGATGGGTGGTGTGAAGTTGAAAGAAATCACAGAGCAGTGAGGCCACTCCTGCGCTCTGGCTGTGAGATGCCCCGAGGAAAGAGCCCATTCCTGTCCCAAAGGTGGCCTTGGGGAGGGGAGCAGGCCTGGGGACTCTGGGGCACTCCTCTCCGGCTGTGGGTGTGGGCAGGCAGCTGACCAGTCCTCCCTCACCACCCAGCTCTTTCATGTGGTCCTGTGGTCCTGGCCGCACGGCTGGGCCTCTTCCCTCCCAAACCCTTGGGTCACACACACACACACACACACACACACACACACACCACAGAGCCCTGGGCAGCCCAGTGAGATAGCCTAGGTTGGTTGAAAGGGAGAGATTGGTCCTTCATGGTTGTGGGGTCAGGACAACCTTCCCTTTCCAGGTGCTCTGAGAGGCTCCTTCATTCACTCATTCATGCATTCCTGGCTTAAAAATGGGTGTTTTCATGGGATGGAAGATACAGAGAAGCCGGAGTCTGAAATTCTGGAGCTGCAATTGAACAACCAGTTGACTCTAGCCAGGTCACCTCACCTCCTGGAGCCTGGGCTTCCTTGTCTGTAAATGTGCACAATGTTCCCTCCGGGGGAATGGAGGTTGTCCAAGGAGATGACAAACTCATGGTGTTTGTAAACTGTAAACCCCTGATTGCCTGTGTGTGCATGTCTGTATGTAAATGATAGTCATTCATTTATTAATTTTTTGGCTCATTTATTTATGAAACACGAAATGCCTGGGTGGCTCAGTTGATTAGGCATCTGACTTTGGCTCAGGTCATGATCTCACAGTTGGTGAGTTTGAGGCCCGCGTTGGGCTCTGTGCTGACAGCTCAGAGCATGGAGCCTGCTTCAGATTCTGTGTCTCCCTCTTTACCCCTTTCCCACTTGTGCTCTCTCTCTCTCTCTCTCTCACACACACACACTCACACAAAAACAAACATAAAAAAAGAGAAGTACCGATATAGTGCTTAGTAAGCATCAGACAATGTGCCAAGCACTTTATAAGCATTAACTCGTTCAATTCTCAACAACACTATGAGAATGGTACTAATATTGTTCCCATTTTGCAGAGGAGGAAATTGAGGCACAGAGGGGTTAAGTAATTTGCTCAATGACATACAGCTAATAAGTGGTAGAGCTGGGATTCACACATAGTCCTGTTTGACTCGACTATTTGTTTATTTCATTCATTCATTCATTCATCCAACATTTATTAAATGCTTTCTCTGTGTCAGAGAGAGTTTGGGTCCACAGAAAGGAGCCAGACTTTGTCACTGTGGTATTGTGGTTCCCTTCCAGAGCCAGTGATAGCCTCTTGGAGGGGAGAGAGTTGGAAACACGTGGGGCAATTTTTGGTTGTTGTTATTACTGGGCTTACTATTAGCCAGCTACACTCCTGCCTTACGTGGGACAATCCTACACAAAATGTCAATCGTGCCCCAGTAGAAATCATTCAAGAAAACAGCACAGGCTTTGCAATCATTCCAGACCTGGAGTGACTCCCAGCCCTGCCATTCCAATCCTGCGTGAGTTGGACACATTGCCTCGCCTCTCTGAGCCTCAGCTTCCACCTCTACAAAGCATGCTTGGAGAGATTATGTCTATCAAGTGCCCAACAGTGTCCGGCATGCCTTGAAATTGTTCTGCAAGCATGAGCATTCTTTCCTGCTCAGGCGAATACCAGGAAATAGAGAGAAGCAGCAGCTTTGGATCCCAGCATCCCTCCATGCCCTTCTCCCTCTCTCTTGGTGGGGGGGGGGGTGTCTGAATCCAACAGGCAGGAGTACGTTCACCCACCCATGTAGCTATTTCCTCTTCTCTCCATCCAGGCAAGAAAGCCTCCCTTCCTACCAGCCCTGAGGCTTCAGGCAAAAGCATTGGCTTCCTTGTCCGTCAAATGGAGAAGTAGAGCGCAGCTACTTCTGCCTGCCTGGCCCCGCGTCCCTTCCCTCTTCTGTTGATAACAGCATCCAGTTTTCTTTCAGGGAACATCGCTGTCCCATTCTTCGTCCACATGGGTACACGGTCTATGACTGGCCAGTGAGAATCAGGATATTCCATCTTCCTGGCCAAAGCATTTAGTTTAGGGATGGGCGCATGAACTAAGCCAGAGCCATCAGAAGTGCCCAAAGAAGAGGCATTCTTCTTTCATATGGGATTGCAGCTCTAGGGTAGTACAGGTCTGGAGCAGCCTGAGTGCTCGGAGAGTGATGCCAACAGAGGGGACAGGATGAGAGAGACAGAGAGACAGAGACAGGGAGAAGCTGACACCCGTATGCAGCCCGTACCTGGCCCCACATTTTCAGCTTGGGAGCCAAAGCTTCCCTTCCTTTTGCCAAAATCAGTTGGCGTTGGGTATCTGGCATTTGTAACGGAACCAATCCTGACTTATTCAGGGCTAAAAACATTTTTCGGTCAAAAGACTGCTGTGTGGCTCAAAAGAGATGACGTCAGTGAAAATGTTTTCCTGCACTGTGTACAGCTCCGTGACGGTAAGTTATTAACGAGGTGCTAAAGTGGGGAGCACTCATTCTCTGCCAGTGATGAGTCAGCTCACTTCTAGCTGGAAGGCTCAGGAAAATGCACTTTTAAGGCTCTTGCCTGAGAACTGAAGGCTTGTTTAGAAGTGTGCGTGCTTGCCCACTAAATTTTCAGTCTGTTGGGTGTGAGTTTTCGAAGGATGAGATGGTTGTGTTGGTGCACAACTGTTATGAATGTGACTTGTTCCAAGGCTGGTCATTTTACAAGAGGCCATAGGACACAGAGGAGAGACACCTGGCCCGTGTGGGCAAGTCCCTGCTTTGCTCTGGGTCTCTGAATCTGTCACCTGAGGGGGGTGAGTGGTTTGGACCTTCTCTTAGGCAGCTCCTGACTCTGACCTTCTGCGGACCTGCAATCCTCAGACCCTATCACGGGACAAAAAAGGCCTGCTCGTCTCTGAATTCTGCAGCAGGGACTTCTTAGATTCTCCAGAGAAGCCCGTGTCAGAAACCATAGTCCACACCGGCAAGAGACCCTTCAGAGTCTCGCAGACGCTGGAGGTCGACGGGACCAGTCTCCATTTCCAACACCCAGCCCTTCCTGCCTAATCTAAAAACTCAATTTCCCATTCTCCTTTGCAGCCAAGTGAGGTCATGTGACACGGTTGTGGGGAAAGATTAGGTGGAACCCGGCTGGGGCTGCCTTTTCCCTTTCTGCCCTTTTCCTGCCTGGAAGGGGGTCTGCGGACACAACCCATTCTGAGGGTGATAGAGCAGAGCAGCAAGACGGAAAGAGCCCGGAGCCTGATGGTGTCACAGAGCAGGGCACCGCGGCCTGGGCAGCTGGTGGTCGAGAAGAGCCCCCTCCTTCTCCTCTCTAGCTTCCATGTTTGTTACATTGTGGCCCCATGCACCCCAGGGGCTCGCACTTGCCGGCAACCTTTCTTAAATTCTTTATAGTGTCTAGAACACACGTCTTCACGTCTGGGGCCACGCTGACAGAACTGGATTGGTTGTATAATTATTAATTATGATAACTCCACCCATAATGTTCATTTACCGAGTGCCTTCTGAGGGCCAGGAATTTTGCTCAGCGGTCTTAGCTTTACAGGGGTCCCAGGAAATAGATAGATATTATTATTGTTCTTATTTTCAGATGAGGAGGCAGTCTCAGGGATGACATAGACAGGCTCCCACTCAGGGATGACATAGACAGGCTCCCAGTCCGACCGAGGAATATTGGAGCTGGGCTCCAAATGCAGGTCTGGCTGACTTCAAAAGCTCTGCCCCCTCCACACCCTTGTCAGCACATCTAATTCAACAGGCTTATTTAACAAGTAGGGAAACTGAGGTCCAAGACGGTGAGTGACTTGCCCGAGGTCGCATGGTGAGCCCAGGAGGTCATGTTACTAGACATCAGAGCTTCTGGGTTTGCCTATCACGGCTTTCGATGGCACCTGCTGCTCAGTGAATGCCAAAGCGGAAGGCCTGGCTAAGGTCTGGGGCCGTGGGAGCTTCTGAGTTTTCTAGGCAGAGTTAGGAGGGTGTTTCACATACCAAAGGAGGACTATGAAAACATCCCCTTTTCCTTCAACCGTGGGGGAGGAGGAGCGGTGTGCAGAAACTGACACTTCACAGCCCCTGCAGCCTCCAGGGCAGCTACTGTCTCTTTGCAAGACTACGGTTCTTTCCCCAGCTTGGTTCCTCGCGCTCTTCCAGGCAGCTGGGCCCCCAGATCTCAGGAGCTGATATCTGCTGCTCTGCAGATTAGGTTGTTGGTGGGGGCGGGCTGGGGAGGATGCCCGTGGCATGACCGCTGGGCCATCCTGTGCTGATCAGATGGCGCCCGCTGCCCGACGCTGAGGCCTGCAGGATGGGGGCCCTGCAGTGGAAACTCCCCAGATGAGCTTGGAGGCTCTCCACTCACCACCAATCTCCTGCCTGTTTATCTGCCTTCTGGGCCTGCCTCCACCAGGATCTGAGTGTTTGTTTTAAAGATTCAGGGTTCAGGACCCAAGAGAGCCAGGGATGGAGCAGGGGGGTAGGCTCGCAGACATCACCATCTAACAGACCAGAGCTCAGGGCCCAGCTCTACCACCTACTAGCCTGTGGCCTTTAGCAAGTCATTTCTCCCGTTTATAAAAAGGGAGAAAGCCTGGGTCATGAGCTGCTATGAGTTATAGAGGAGATGGTGCACTTGAACCCCTCAAGCATAATATCTGCTACACAGCAGGTGTTCCTGCAGGGGTTATAACTCCTCGCCCTCCCCCCTTCCCCTCGCCCTCCCCCCTCCTCCTCTTAACTGCAAGACCTAGGGAATTCTTTAAAAAAATTTTTTTTGGGGGGGTGCCTGGGTTAAGTGTCTGACTTCAGTTCAGGTCATAATCTCACGGTTCATGGGTTCGAGCCCCGCATCGGGCTCTGTGCTGACAGCTCAGAGCCTGGAGCCTGCTTCAGATTCTGTCTCCCTCTCACTCTGACCCTCCCCTGCTCACACTGTGTCTCTCTCTCAGAAATAAATTTAGGGGCGCCTGGGTGGCTCAGTCGGTTGGACATCTGGCTTCAGCTCAGGTCATGATCTCGCAGTCTGTGAGTTTGAGCCCCACATTGGGCTCTGTGCTGACAGCTCAGAGCCTAGAGCCTGCTTCAGATTCTGTGTTTCCCTCTCTCTCTCAGCCCCACTCACCCTCTGTTTCTCTCTCTCGAAAATAAATAAACATTTTAAAAAAAAGAAATAAATTTAAAAAATTTTTTAAATTTGTTTAATGTTTATTTTATTATTTTTGAGAGGGAGAGACAGACAGAGCATGAGCAGGGGAGGGGCAGAGAGTAAGAGGGAGACACAGAATCCAAAACAGGCTCCAGGCTCTGAGCTGTCAGCACAGAGCCCAACGTGGGACTTGATCTCGGGAACAGTGAGACCAGGACCTAAGCTGAAGTCTGACACCCAACCGACTGGGCCACCCAGGTGCCCCAAGATCTAGGGAATTCTTTGAGTCTCAGTTTCCTCTTTTAATAATGGAGATAATGATACCTTCCTCTTGGAGCTGTTGTGAGGATTGCAGTGGGAAAGGGGTGTAAACAGCTGACCACACCCACAGTGCACTTTTACTTCCTCTTCATGAACTCCAACCCCAGCTGGCTGTGCTGGGCCTTAGGTGTGCAGTACCTGGTATCCAGAACAAAGGGACTGGACCTTGAAACCTAACCTTTCCTTGTACAACCTTGGGCAAATCATTTCAGCAGTCTGGGCCCCACTTTCTTTTCTTTGTAAAACAGAGATGGTAATATGTTATAAGGCTGTTGAGAAAACCACATGTTTTCTCATAGTGCCTGCAAAATACATAGCACTCTGCCTGTCACATAGTAGGTACTCAAGAAATTGCAGCGATTTTTATTATTACTGCCAATGCCCAACCCTAGTCTGGTAACGTAGGTTCAAAGGAGGAAGAGAAGTTTTCATGCAACCCTCCACTCAGGTAGGGAACAGAAGGGAAAGCAAGTAAAGAATTTACGCTGAGCTACTACTGGGGGCTGCACAAGCTCCCACGGACCATCTTCTGTCTCACAGTACTCTTGCAAGAGTAGAATTATTAACCCCATTTTACAGATGGGGAAACTGAGGTCCAAGAGGGGCAGTTGGCTGCTCAAGGTTGAGAACTTAGAGCTGATTAGGAGTTTGGGTGAGGGCGGGGTAGGTGGGATTTAAAGAGATGCTGGGTTGATTCCAGAGCTTTCCTGCCTGTCTTCGAAGCTGCCTCCAGAGGTGGGGCTGGGTGCGGCTGGGTCCCTGTGTGATTCAGGTAAGAGTCAGCTCCGGATTTCCAAATAGTGGGTGGGACCTAGCAGGGGTGAGAGCTTTCCAGGGGCATTAAAACCTAGGCCCTAGTGTGGGGCTCTGGTAGGGGTGCCAGGAGCCAGAGGCAGGGGTATGCAGAGAGGGAGAAACCCTGCTGCATGCTGCTGGTGGGATACAGGGTAGAGCAAAGCCCTTGCTGCTGCAGCTGGGAGGGGCTCAGGGCCCCCGGTGGCCTTGTAAGTGTTGCAGTTGCTGGCCAATGGGCCCAGCTGGGGAAGACAGGGAAACTGAGGCAGGGCAGTTACTCTTCTGGCGGTGGTCACAGCAGATGGATGGATTGGCGGTCACCTGATGAAGTTGGCCTTGGACCCTCACTCACTTATAGAAGGTCCATATTTTTGCGTTCATTCACTCACTCCTACTTTGTGCAATGAAACAACATTCACGGGCATCTTCCATACCCCAGATCTCGTGCTGGGTCCCGGGGATACAAGAGTATTCACACCTGCTGATACAACACAGTCCAGTGTGCTGGGAAGCCTGCAGTGAGCAGACAAGGCACAGGAATGTCCTCGAAGGACAGAAAGCAGAGGAGGTATGCCAGGGGACAGTGGAGTTGCGCTTTGCCCAAGGAGTGGAAACTCACTCTCCTGAGGACTAGGAAAACTCCCCAGATGGGAAGGCCACAGGCTTTGGCGTAGAGGTACAGGGAAAGGTGACACTGTGCGGCGGCCTTTCTCAGGGCTGGCACAGGGTTAGCCCGGACCGCTCCCGTGTATATCCAGCTGTAGGCTGGACCTCGGTGCAGAGACAGACCAAACACAACTAGTCCAAATTCAGATGCCATCTGCCCCAGCCTGCTCCCCTCCCTGATTCCTTACCTGGGTATTCTTGCCAAGTCAAGCCAGAAACCTAGGTGCCCTCCTCAGCACCTGTCTCTCCTTCGAGCCCCAGGGCCAGTCGATCACCACACAATGGCATTTCTGCCACCGTTCTCTCACCTCTCCCTTCCCCCACTTGACCATCTCAGTGTGATCCTGTCCTCAGAGAATGGTCTACCAACTCACCTCTGTCCTCTCCTTCATTGCATCCATCTTGATATCTCTGGCACTGGTCCCAGAGTCTGGCCACAGTGAGGTCCCAGTCACTCCACACCAGACCTGTTGTCAGAGACCATCTGATCTGACCTTTATATTGTTCAGATGGGGAACTGGCCACCCGGAGAGGTGCAGAGACTTGTCCCAGTCAACCCCTAGAAGAACTGAGACTTGAACTCAGTTCTCCTGACTCGTAGTCTAAGGCTCTTTCTCCCAAGGCCAGGGCCACTCAACTGTTCATCCCTTTGAGTGCAGTGGGTGACTTCAGAGTAAGGAGTCAGAAGGTCTGGGAGGGTAACTTGCTGGGCCCGCAGCCTTCAGGGAGGGTGGACCTGCTAGTAGAAATGGGCCTCATTCAAGCGTTTCTCTCCTTTTTTCATCACCAGAAAGTCCCCTTTCCTTTGGGTGCCCGGACTCTACATTCACCCCATCCCTTTTGCTGATTATCCGTGACCACGGATAGCTCCTCGCCCTGCCTGGGTAGTCACCAGGGGGCCCTGGATCTGGGGTCGGGGATGGAGGTATGGGGTGGGGGGGAGCTGAAGCCTGGCCCAGCACCCCAGGGCCCTAGGCCCTCTATCTGGCCCTCTCCCTTCTCGGGTCTGCCCTGGCTTGCCCTGTTTCCCAGGAGCAGCTGGCTCTCGTCCCAGTGGAGCATGGGAACAGCTCGGGTGGGGACATAGGAGGGGCTTCCCAGCAGGTCTCACCTCTCCCACCTGGCACGGTTCCCACCCTGCACCTGAGAGATGCACCTCTGAGTCCTTCTTAAGCTTTCCTGCCGTGGAGCCCACAGGATGGCTCAGCATGCTGGGGAAACTGAGGGATAAAACCTTTGGGCGTGGGTGCCAGGAGACTCTGTGTGCCCTAGCGCCCATCCTTCCCCCCTGCTAGGATCTGTTGCCCCAGCTATAAAATCTAGGAGCTGGATCTTGGTGTTCCGGAAAGTCGGCAGGTAGATGTGAGTCCGGCTAGAGTGCCAGCCCTGGCCAGTCATGAACTCTGAGCTGGGAGATCTCTGAAAACCATGCGTCCTGACACCCAAGCCTTGCATCAGTAGATTTGTGGGCCCCTCAAGGCAGCTTGCATCAATCCTCGGGGAGGGTTCTTCTGATTATCCCCATTGCATAGATGAAAATACCAAACACCAGAAAGGGTAAATACCAGGTCCCAAGTGACACAGCTAGTAAGCTGTAGAGTCTGGATTTGAGCCCGGGTCTCCTGGACTTGGATGGAGCCTGTGTTCTTCATTTCGGCAGCAGAGACTGGGGTATAGCCAGTCCTCCCTGCTGGGTCTGTCTGAAGGTAGTGGGTTTCCCATCCAGGAAGCCATGTGCAGGCGAGCCTGGACTGCTCCTTGGAGCCCCCTTTCCTCTCTGGGGGTCAAGGTGTGTGGTTCAGGCCAGCGCTTCTAGGCTGACATACTCTCAGCTCTGCCCTGAAGCTCTGGGTGACCCCAGCATAGCACATAATCTCTGAGCCTCAGTTTCCTATCTGCCAAACAGGCACAATGCTGGTGCCACCGGGCTTCAAAGGCTCACATGCCTCAAGGATCTCGGATGAAAAACTGCTTTCGTTGCAATCAGAATAATTAATAAAATGTTTTGGCTCGGGCGGGAGCAGAGGAAGTAAGCGGGCGGCGGCTGCCGAGGTGACAGCAGGCTGGAGAGGTGGAGCCAGGGAATGGGTGGGGAGGGGGCGGGCCGGGCCGGCCAGAGCTCAGGGGTAGAGACGCACCCCAGGAGCTGGCCGTCTACATCCCGCAAGCATCAGCCGCCTCGAACTATGAGCCGTGAGTCCGACACTGGTGCCCCCACGAATCCTCCTTTGCCTCTTGGTGGAGCCTTGAATGCCAGACTCAGCCCTAATGTCTCTCACTCTGCAGGGAGGAGTCGTTTGCTCCGGTTCCCGCTGCTCCTGCTGCTGCTGCAGCCGCCCCAGGTCCTGCCCGCGGATTCCCGGGCCCCCGCGCCGGGTAGGCGGCCCCCTCCCTGACCCCGAGAGCCTCTGGCTTGGCCCCTCCCCCTCCTCTCCCTTCGGACAGGCCCAGCTTCCCCTTTCTGTTCTCGGTCCCTGGAATGGGGGAGGGCTCGGGGTCTGCGGGAGAGGGGCTCTCCGAAGACCCCTGGGGAGGGGGTGTGGCTTTGGTTAGGTCTCTGCTAGGGTTTTCTTTGCAGGGGAGGGGGTGGAGAGGGCAGACTGGGATCTCACGCCGCCTTGGGGAGAAGGGACAGCCCCTCTCCAGCCCCCTCACCTGTCCTGGGCCCCCAGCTATCCAAGCTGCCTTTTCTCCAACAACTTCGTTGCTTCCTGCGGGGAGGGGGCGGGGAGGGACTCTTTCCGAGGAAGCAGCAGGCAGCAGGGGGAAGCCAGCCGCCAGTTGTCTGTCTCCAGCCTCTAACTTTCTGGGAACCCATGGGGATTCTCAGCCCCGGGATAGAAGATCTCCCTTGGTGAGGGTCCGGGTAAAGCAGCCATTCTGGGAAGACTGGGGGTAGAAATACATTTATTTACAGAGCTGGGTTGCCTCCCCCGAGGTTTAAATCCTCACCCACTGGGTAGGTGAGTTAGGCCCAGGTAGGTGCCATAATTCTTTCTAGCGCTTAGTACATGGTGGGCTAAGGGTGTGAACTTGAATCTCTCTTGCCCTAGGTACTTTGCAAAGTCCTTCCACAGAGAGTCCCCCTCCTCCCCCTGCCACTCCCTTCCTTGGTCCCTGATTTCATCACCCAGAAGATGATGGGGAAAGTCAGATTCTGTAAAATTCCACAACTCCTGCATGACACCCTCCCCCCCACCGGCCCCACGTACCAGGTTTCAGGTGGAAGAATTCAGCTCCACCCTCAGCCAGCCTCTCTCCCCCAGCTTACTACGTGTGAGTGTGTGTGTGTGCACATGCGTGTGTGTAAGGTCGGCACATAGCTTCCTCCATCATCTAGCTGTGTGATCCATCCCTCTCTGCGTCTCCATTTCCCATCTGTAAAATGGGGCAAGAGAGGATGGGGGTGGGGAAAGGGGTCTGAGCTTTCTGTTGTGATGATCTGGCGATTTGGTGCTCAGAGGAGAGAAGAAAGATGTCTATCTATATGGACTGCGAATGAACCAGATTTCCTAGAGAGAGAGCATTTGAGTGGGTGGCGTTTGGGGAAGCCAGGAAGAGAATGGCGGGGGAGGGGTCCAGAGACTGGGTATGAGCAAAGTCCCAGTCTGTGGGAGGAAGAGAAAGAAGACTCACGTGGCCAGCACTTTACAGTTTACAAAGCCCAGCTATGCCACTTCTTGGTGCTCATAACAGCCCGGCCAGGGAGATGTGCCAGACCCATTCTACAGAAGGAAGCTCTGAGGCCCAGAGGGAAGAGCCCATTTGTCTGAGACCCCAGCGGCAGAGCCGGGGCCCACCAGGATGCCCTAGTGCCTGACTTGTTAGCCCGTGGATCTGCACGGCACTTCCTTCGAGGCCCCATCCAGGCCCCCCGGGAAACAGGGCCAGTCTGCCCATCTTCCTGTGAGCTCACTAACGCCCACTGAACCATGGTCTGTGCCGTTTTGTTTTTCTTTTCTACTTATCTTTATATCATAAGTGTTTGAATGGAATTATGCTCTTCACTCCACAAACATTCCCAAGGGCTCGCTCTAAGCTAGTTGTCGGCTGGAGCTGGAGGCACGGAGCTGGGAGGGGCCCACCTTCTCATACGGGGACAGAAATGCCAACAGACTGTCATCCACCGGGGTCAGGGCCATGCATGAGGGCTGCACTGGGGTGTGTGAGGCTCAGGGTGGGGAGCAGTTTCCTCTCTCTCTCGAGAGAGACTGAGGTCGACTTACTGGAGGTGGAGATGTTTGCCCCAGACCCTGAAGGAGGTGGTGAGTGGTGGGAAGTGCTCTGAGGCTTTACTGGGAGACCCTGTAAGGTCATTCTGAGCGAAGCAGTGGCAGAGCTGGAGCCTCAAGCTCTGGGCCCTGGGAGGCAGGCAGGAGCATTGGGAGCCGTAGGACAGGAGGCAGGTGCTGGCTGGCAAGGGCCTTTGAACGTGGGTAAGGAGCCAGGACTTGGGCCTGAGGGTAAGCAGGTTGGATGGTTGAGACTAGAGGCCCGGAAACCTTTAAGGAGGCTACTGTCAGGGTCAAGGAAAGAGTGATGACAAGATGGGTGCAGCTGTACTTTGTACTTCCATTCTGTGAGTGGACTGAGGTCCAAGATGTCTGGGCATCTGCTCCGGGAAGCCAGAGCCTGTGCTTTGCCTTCAGAGGAAAAGCAAAGGCCAACCTCCAGCAGCTGAGGGCTGCAGACTCACCTGAGGGCAGGTGACAGGAGACAGTGTTACTTTGGCTTCTCCGTGTTGGGGAGGAGATTGGCTTGGAGGGCAAGGCCGTGCCACAGGAGTCTTAATGCTCAAGCTTACCCCTCCAGTCCCTGGGCTTGGCTTAGAGCTTTCTCCTTGACTACAGACATGGCATGACCTGGCAGTTGGAGCTCTGTGCCAGGCAGAGGGGCCTGAGGCCAGTTAGCCCTGGCCCACGGGGACAGGAGCCCAGCCTGTGCGAAGGCCTCCCTGCCGCCCACGGCCTGCTGTCTCCTATCTGCAGCACCAGCTGGGTCTGTGGGCCAGGAGGGGGCTTCCTCTCCATTTGGCCCTTCCAGCTGTGGGCCCAACTGTTGGGGCCTGGGGTGGTGGTGCCTGGCCCCTGGCTGCAGACCTAGCTGAGTGTAGGGGCTGAGGCCCGGATCTGGCTCATCAGGGCCTTTTTTTTCCCCCTCTCTGGCTGCCAAGCCCCTGGAGTTTTTCTAAATATTATTCTTAAAGGATTTCAGTTCAGTCCCGTTAAGGGTCCCTCTTGCTGCCTGGTGCCTGTGCATCCTGGAGGAGTTGCTGTTTCTTCACTGTCCCCAGAGCCCTGACTCCTGGGCTGGGGGATGTTTCCTTGCCTGAATCCTCAGAAAGTTCTGGAGCCAGATAGTCCTGGATACTCCTCATTTGTGAGAATTTGTGCGGTCTGAGCATACTGATCAACCCCATACCTGGGGTGGCTTGTAGATTCAGGGAGAGCAGATTGCAAGGTTCTCTGCTGATGGGCCAGGGGATTCGTACTGATGCAAATAATGAAGAAGGGGAGACTGCAGAGGAGGCCTCTTCAGAGCCCACCTGCTCCATTCCCTTTCTGGGACACACATGAAAAATGAGGCCCAGAGAGTGGACGGGATTTGCCCAGATATACACGACCAGCAAAGAGCAGCCACTCTCCTGATACATTTCCCCCAGCACCTACCTGGCACGTGACCTGTGCTAGGAACTCAGTGGATTTGGTGCCTGCATCTCTCCAGGTCTCTTTCTGGATGGTTCATTATGCAGGGTGTCCTCCACTGAGCACAGAACTGGGCTGGCACGAAAGCATGCCAGACTTAAGTTAGACTGAAGGAAGGCCTTTCTCTGTGAGTGGTTCCCTGAGTTCTCATTGTGGCAGAGGATGGTGATCCCTCTGAGGTCGTTCCCGGCCTGTGGATCAGAGTGCCTCTCCTACCCCATCCTTTTCTCAGATCCAGGCCTGGAAACCTCCAGGGAGAGAAAAGGAGGGAAAGGGAAGGGAATCCAAGTCTTGTGGGGCTTGGGCCGGTCTCCTGCTGCCGAGCCTGGAATTCCTCCTCTGTGCCCTGCGGGGAGTCTCCACACTCTCCTGGGGAGTGCCGGGCAGATAGAAAGAATGGGGGTATGCAAGCCTGTGGAGTGCTCAGTCGCTAGAGCCCCGGATTTCCCGGCGACTGCGACAGTCCAGCGTGGTCAGGCTCATCCAGGTAAGGAGACATTCAGACTCCTCTCTGCTCACGCGGCCACTCTGGGGCCCCAGAGGCAACTGTTTTCCTCACTGGGGAGAACTTTTCCTGCCCAGGGGCAGCTGGTGTTTATGGAAAGATCGTGGAGGAGGAGGGAGGGAGAAAATTGGATAGTGGGTCTGGGAGGGAGGAGCCTCTGCATGGACATAGCCTCTCTTGGCAGGAGAGGGGTGCAGGCAAGAGCTAGGGCAGAACTCTGGGGCAGGAATCAGGAAGCCTCCAGGCCAGCCTTCCGAGCTGGATGCCAGGGCTGGGGAGATGAGGAATGTCTTTGGCCAAGCTCAGGGTAACTGGCTTCATTTTATCGACTCCATAAACATCTGTTGAGTTCTGGCCACCACATCTGGATCCCTTGGGTGGCAGGATCTCTCCAGGACTTTGGTTGAGCCCCAGTGTGTGTGTGGCTTGTGTCAGAGAGGAGAAAGTGGGGGGGAGTGTGGCTCCTTCTCATGGGGGCTCATGGTGGAGAAGAGCAGGTTGAGTGGGAACAGAGTGGAGTGAAGGAGACATTCATGGAAGGTGTTCTGGAGGAGGCAAGGCACAAGCTCAGTAGGAAAGTCAGGTGACCCTGGAGGAGTTTGTTAGGGAAGAACAGTGGCCTGGGCCAAGGAAGGAGAAGAGCCTTTGGCTTTGGAGCTAAGGGATGAGGCTGCCACAGAATGATCTAGAAGGCCCTCTTGAGTTTCTTTCGAGAGCCCTACAGTGGTCGGGATGGGGAAACTGAGCCGAGGGAAGGGCTGGGCTTTAGCTCCTACTCCTGCTTAGGGGTAGGACTGATCCATCTGGGGTAGAGGGCCTTGTGTGCCCAGGGTGGGGGCTGGGCGGTGGGAAGCTACAGGGGCTGCTGGGCAGGTGAATTAGGCAGGTGGGCAGAGCGTCCTGATGGGAGGGATCAATGAGGAGAGTTCCAGAGCCCTGAGCCTGCTGGGGTGATTACCCCCTCCCCCTCCTTAGCGTTCCTGGGCATGTGCCTGTGGGAAGGGGGGCTGCGTCCTGCCTGCTGGGCCTGCCTGTATCAGCTTGATAAGGCCATTTTGTCCAGCCCTCTTCCCGTTGGCCCCTCCCTTCTGCACCCCCGACCGAGGCCACAGAGATGCCATTGTGGGGCTGTGGGGAGTTGCCAGGCTTAACCAAAAAGTATTTGCATGATTCCTGTGATTCTCTTCTTGCTTGCCTGAGGGGGGGTCCCAGGGGGCACTGCTTCTGGGGGCCTTTCCTGGGTGGCTCTCCAGGCCCCATCCTGCCAAGTGGAGAGGCTGAGAGTTGAGGGGTCAGTCCTTGCCCAGGGCCATGCCCTCTGATCACAACACCCTTGCTACCCCCTTGGCCCTCTGCCACCTCTTGCTACCCTCTTGGCTCCCAATAATCCGTTGCACAAAGGATAGGAGTTCCCTGTAACGCTGGCTCTGAGCCTGGAAAAGGAAGTGTGTTTGTATAAGGGAGCCTGGTGTTTTCTGTGTGAGGCTGACGAGGCAGCCCCGGCCAGGATCCAAGAGACCTGGGTCTGCAGCAGGCCCTGCTCCATTCTGTGTCCTTGGCCAAGCCTCCACCTCTCCCTGAGCCTCACTTTCCCTTGCTGAGCCGTGATGAGCACTGAATGAGCTCTGAGAAGTCTACCTCTGCTGTTGAAGAATCACTAAAGTAGTGCAGGGGCGCCTGGGTGGCTCAGTGGTTAAGTGTTCAACTTTGGCTCAGGTCATGATCTCGCTGTTTGTGGGTTCGAGCCCTGTGTCAGGCTCTGTGCTGACAGCCAGCTAAGAGCCTGGAGACTGTTTCAGATTCTGTGTCTCCCTCTCTCTCTGACCCTCCCCTGCTCATGCTGTCTCTCTCTCTCTCTCAGAAATAAATAAAACGTTAAAAAAAAAAAAGAATCACTAAAGTAGTGCAGATTTGAGCAAAGGGGCTGTGGTCAGCAAGACCTGGGTTAGACATAAAAGGGACTTCCTAGTGGGCATTTCTCCAGGAGGCAGGAGGGCTGATGCCAGAGCTCCACTCACCCCCTCAGGAGGTTTTTCCAACTATGTCTCCTCTGTCCCTTGGTCCCTGACCTTCCTCAAGATCCTTGAGCCCAGACTGTGCTCTGACATAGGCCAAGGCTGGGCCTATCAGGAATGGGGGCTCAGATCTCCTCAAACCTACACTTTGTTCACAAGGTTCTGGGAAACTTCCTTCCTTGGACTTGAATGTCAAGTCTTGGATGGGGTGGTATGGTGGAAATGAAGGTAAATTGGTGTGACTTGCTAGGTAACTTGTGGGGGGTTTGCCTTGTCGGGCCTCAGTTTCTCCATTTGCAAGTGGGCATTATGATTCCTGCATATATCTTCCTCCATTTCTACAAAAATAAAAGGATGGTGGGCAATCTCACCTTCCCAGTGTCCAGGTACCTAGAGTTTGGGGGCTGGTCTGAGAGAATCCCCTATCCTTATCCCTTTCCTGAACTTTACAAACCCAGCCCTTGGTGCTGGGCTCTGACTGGGCAAGAAGTGAATGCTCTAGAACCTTGTGGCTGTTGCATCTTATCAGCTGTTTCCTAATCTTTGGGGTCACAGTTTCGTGTCTAGACTCTCCCCCTGTCCTATATTGATGGTATCAGGGAAGGTGGGGGGACTTCCCTTGGGGCCCAGTTTGGAGTAGGTTAGAGACCAGAGTGGGACCTGAACAGGGCAGGGCTGGGGGCTATAACTGTGGGAACAGATAGGACCCTTAGGTGAACACTGAAGTCCAGAGAGGGCCACTGAGTGAGTTAGGACAGAGCTGTGACTTGAGTCCATGTGTCTGACCTCATACTTCCCCATCAGGGACAGGATGGCGGTTGAGAGGTCATCCTCGAGTGGTCTCTCATCTCTGTTTCTCCCCTACAGTGAATCCTTGCTGTTACTACCCATGTCAACACAAGGGGATCTGTGTCCGCTTTGGCCTTGACCGCTACCAGTGTGACTGCACCCGCACGGGATATTCTGGCCCCAACTGCACCATCCGTGAGCCAGGCCTCCTGACTCCACTCCTGTCCTGGGCTCCCTTGCTCCCTTGGGCCTGTCCTGAGAACCCCCCAGTCCCTGCCCTTGTTTCGGGCCTTAGCTCCGTTCTCCTTCCTTGCCTGGCTTTGACCTCCGACACGCTCCCTGACCCGGCTGAAGCAGAGCTCTCCCTCTTGGCACACCTCCTACCCTCGCCCTGTCCCTTGCCCTCCCATCTGCTTCTGGCTCTGTCATGTGTCGACTCTCCCAAGGTTCCGTCCTTACTCTGCCCTGAATGTTCTGCCCGGTTCTGTCCTGGCCTCATTCCTGGTTCCCATCTTTCACTTGGGTCACTTCTGGCCCTGCCAGGAGGTCCCGACTGAGTGGCTCCCATTGTCCCTGCAGCCGAGCTGTGGACCTGGCTCCGGAATTCACTGCGACCCAGCCCCTCTTTCCTCCACTTCCTGCTGACTCATGGACGCTGGTTCTGGGAGTTTGTCAATGCCACTTTCATCCGAGATATGCTTATGCGCCTGGTACTCACAGGTGGGTGGAGGGCAGCCCCCTCCCTTGATCTGGGGAGCAGGAAGTCCTCCCAGCTCTTGGAATTCTTGGCATATGATAAGGGCGGTGGGTAAGGTGACTGTGATGCCAGATTAAACAAGTCCAACCCAAGAGAAGGCGGGGGGGGGGGTAACTAGGGATGGGAACCCCCTTGTCACCATATTCTCCCTCTGCAGTGCGTTCCAACCTTATCCCCAGCCCCCCCACCTACAACACAGCACACGACTACATCAGCTGGGAGTCCTTCTCCAATGTGAGCTATTATACTCGCATTCTGCCCTCCGTGCCCCAAGACTGCCCCACGCCCATGGGAACCAAAGGTAATGGAGATGGGGTGGGGGGGGTCACAGGAGTTGCTCTGTTCTCTCTGGGGAAACGCAGATGAAAAAGCAATTATTGATCCATTTCCCAGGCAGTTGGTCCAAGACAAGACATATGACATATCAGAACCATGGACAAGGACAGGACTGGAGAACGAGAATAGGAAATGGTGGAGACTTGCCTGTGGTCACTTAGGAAGTCAGTGGCCGAGTCAGACTAGTGCTTTTATATTTCCGGGGTGCCTCTTTGCTTGAGTCTTGTCTACTGAACTGACGGCATCCTGCTAAAATGGGGGTGACTCAAGAGTTGAAATGTAGGAAGGAAGGAATCCTGTGCTATTTGTTAGATGCTAATTCCATGTTTGGTTCTTAACTGATGTAAATAGTTTACCACATGCTTCATCAGTGTGGGTTACACGTAAAGCCAGAGTTTTTTTTTTCTTTAGCTGCCCAAGACCCCACTTGTTCTTATTGGCAGGGATCTTCTTCCTATGTCCTTTTTCCCACTCCACTCTTGACTGCTCCAAAACCCAGGGAGGGGTTCACTCAGTTCAGAGCTATGAACTCTGCTTCAAATACAGAGGGGAGATGAGAGGCATTGGTCCACTGCTGCCATCACTCCCATCCCTGCCCACATGGTGTCGCTGTTGAACACTGGGCCCTGTGCACCCCTATGGTTGTGAGCTTTTGCCAGCTCAGAACCTTGCATACGTATTGATGTCCTAATATGGGTCTCAGGGCACTACTCTGATGGTTTGCACTCATATGTTTAGCTCCTATCCCTACAGCATGACTCTTCTGCCAGATAGCTGGGTCTTGCAGAGTCTCTGGACTCAGCCAGCACTGTGCAGGATGTCAATTCCAGTGATGAGTCCAGATTAGAGGGTGCAGACCACTGCCTCCAGCTTCCCTTTTGGTGAGTTTCCTTTGGGGTGCTTGATCTCCTTGCATGCCAGAGGAAACCAGTCTCAATCCAGAGAGGTTCTCTTGATCTTGAACCTTCAACATTGGGTCTCGCTTGAGGTATTAAGAAAAGGTGCCTTTACCAAAACACAAAAATTCAGTTACTCCTTTCTGTATGGAAATTGGGCACCAACGTTTCTGACTGTGACATAATTAAGGAAGGCTCTTAAAACTTGTTCTCATGATAGAACCTGCTTCGAGGGGACCTGTTGTCTTTACCCCAGACAGAAAGACTGGCATATTTAAAATAGGTGGGCAAACTCCAGTCCACAGTCCAAATCCAGTCCACTCCCTGTTTTGTGAATAAAGTTTTATTAGGACTGAGTCACGCTCATTTGTTTAGGCATCATCTATGACTGTTTTCCCCACTACAACAGCAAAGCAGAGTAGATGGTGACAGAGCTTTTTCAGGCAAAGCCTGAAAGAAAGATTGACTGTCTGGCTTCTTACAGAAAAAGTTTGAAGTTTGCTGATCCTTGATTTACAAGATCCCATCTCACCGGTTCTCAGTCATGCTTACATTATCTCATGTACTCCTCAAAATACTGCATAAAGTAGGTATCATTTGCATAAATTAGTATCATTTGCCCTATTTTACAGATGAAGGAATTGAGGTTCAGAGAGATGAAATCACTTATCTGTGTTCACACAGTCAGCAAATGGCGTACCCAGATTCAAACACAGGCTACCTTGCTCCAGGGCCAGGGAGTCCAAGTTCTTTTTTTATTTTTTCTTTATTTCTGTTTCATTTACTTGTCTTTCTTCTTTATTTTTGGTTAACTTTTTAAAGCTGCAAACACACACAAAAGTTGAGAAGAAAGTATAATAAACTCCTATGTAGCAATCTCTCCATTTCAACACGTATCCATAATTTGACAATCTTATCTCACCTATCTCCCTTACCTATTTTTAATGGAGTATTTTAGAGCAGATTCCAAATATCATACCACTTCACCCATAAATACTTCTGAGGTCTTTTGGTAGAAAAGGTGCAATGGGCCATCCTGTAGGAGGGAGGCTGTTCTGGGCTTCCTGTGTGGACCAGTTTGGTCCAGCGAGCCCAGAAGACCCTGGGACAGGGAGGTTGAGACAGCAGGCTGCCCTTTCCTACCTTCCCAAACAGGGAAGAAGCAGTTGCCGGATGCCCAGCTACTGGGCCATCGTTTCCTGCTCAGGAGGAAGTTCATACCTGACCCCCAAGGCACCAACCTCATGTTCGCCTTCTTTGCACAACACTTCACCCACCAGTTCTTCAAAACTTCTGGCAAGATGGGTCCTGGCTTCACCAAGGCCTTGGGCCATGGGGTGAGTACCTAGGAGGGGCTCAGGACTTCTCTGGATCTAACTTAGCACATGCAGGTCAGCACCACTGAGGCAGTACCCCGTGATCTGAGTGGACCCTCTTTCTGTCCTCAGGTAGATCTCAGCCACATTTATGGGGACAACCTTGAACGTCAGTATCAGCTGCGGCTCTTTAAGGATGGGAAACTCAAATACCAGGTAGCACTGTGCTTGCAGATGGGGCAGTGGGAAAGGCTTCCTGTGGCCTTCCCTGGCAGAGGCCGCTGGGGGGCCTGAGTGGCATCTTCAGAGGACCAGCTGCAGGAGCTGGAGGTGTGTGTGAGAAGGAGAGATGATGAACCCTGGGGGAAGGTGCCAGGCAAGAGAAGCACATTAGGAGCAGACATGGCCTCTCATGTTCTCCTGGAGGTGGACGTTGGAGTCTACATATATACATTTAATTTTTCCACCATATCATTTGGACACTATGATGTTCCTGTCACAGGTGATCAAGCAGTGACCATGATAGTTAATGGTCCCTGACCTTAAGGAACCCACAGCCCATCTGGGCCACACCCACACACTAGGATGCCAGATCCACGACTTTCTGTCCGCACTAGCACTGTCCACCAGGAATATAATGTGAACCATGTATGTCATTACAGTTCTCTGGTGGCCACATTAAGGAAGGTAAAAAGAAACAGATGAAATTGACTTTAATAATATATTTTATTTAACCCTATATATATATATATATATATAGCCAGAATATCATCATTTCAATGTTTAATTGATACAGAAATTATTTTTAATATAGAAATTATGAATAAAATATCTTACATTCTTTTTTTCATGCTAAATCTTCAAAATCTGATCTATATTTTATATTGCCCACACTTGGGATGCCAAATTTTCACTGGCGATAATCTGATCTATACTTAGATTTTGTAAAGTTACAGCTGAAAAGCAGGTTCACATGCCCATGTTGTTCTGAGCATACTTGAAGGTTTTCCAGCTGCTGAAGTGTCAGTTTTAAAATGTAAATCTGAATTAAACACAGTTAAAGATCCAGTTCTTCATTCACACCAGCCACATGTCTAGGGCTCAACAGCTACACGTGACTCGTGGCTACCATATTGGACCACACACATCTAGACAAACCCAAACCCAAACCCAAAGTTCACTGCTGACTCTTTAAGGCTAGAAAAAATACTTGGCATATAGTAGGCCCTCAGTCTATGGTTGAAAAGGCTGCCATATGATCAATTACACTTGTGATCACCCACTAGGGAGAAGCTCTGAGAGCACTCAGAAGGCAGAGAAGGCTTCCCTGGGAAGTTCAGATACACCGAGAGCTGCAGGGATGATGTGATGGAGTTCAGGAGGCCCAGACTGGAAAGGGGCTTCCAGCCTAGCAGTGTGTGGCTGGACTTGGAGAGGAGAAGCAGCTTGTGTGGCTCAGAAGAGTGAGGGAAGGGAAGCGTGTCTGGCTGGACACCCGAATGATGGCAGGCGAGGGTGGAGACACCGGTGGGGACGCGTTTAGGATTTATGATTTCTGCCAAGAGCAGAGAGAGAACTTGGAAGGGTTTAGAGCCAGGACCTGATATTAGATTTGAGTTTGTTTGTTTAAAGGATAACTCTGGCTATGGTACTGAGAATGGACTGTCTGGGGGCAAGTGTTGATGTAAGGAGGCATTGATGGGAGGGGTCAGCATGGAGGATGAGGGTGGGTTAGAAGCAGGTGGTGGCAGTGGGGAGAGAGAGAAAGGGACCCATTCTAAGAAAGATTTAGGAACTAGAATCAGCTAAAATCAGCAGCCTTGGTTACAGAAGATGGGCAATTGCCCTGAGTGATATGGGCAGCTATAAGAGGGGAGGGTGTCAGCTGTGGCAGGTGCTGGCACCTGCCCCATCCCCAGGTTGCCAGGAGGCCCCATCCCACAGGTGCTGCATGGAGAGATGTACCCGCCATCGGTGGAGGAGGCGCCGGTGTTGATGCACTACCCACGGAACATTCCGCCCCACAGCCAGATGGCCGTGGGTCAGGAGGTGTTTGGGCTGCTTCCCGGGCTCATGCTGTATGCCACGCTCTGGCTGCGTGAGCACAACCGTGTGTGTGACCTGCTGAAGACTGAGCACCCCACCTGGGGTGATGAGCAACTCTTCCAGACGGCGCGCCTCATCCTTATTGGTGAGGACTCCAGACCAGCCCTGTCCTGGAAGGTCATGTCCACTGTCCTGAAAAGCAGGGTGTGTGTGGGGGGGAACAGTTTGGATAGAGAGAGCTGGGATTAGGACCCCATCTCCTCCGCTTAAAAGCTATAAGATCTTGAGCAGGCCCCTCCTGCTATGTGAACCTCAGTTTCCAAATCTGGACACTGGGGATAATGATAGTTGTAAGGATTTGTAGAGATGATGAAAAGCACCTAGCACATAGTAGGCCTTTGGAAAATGGATGGCTGTGATGGTCATTATTAGCTGGGTGACTTACAGCAGATTTGATTAGCCAACCCAATCTGTCTCCCCACTGTACTGCTCTAGAAGCACACAGTGATATCCCCAGCCATGCAGTCAGATTCCAGCCTGCCCAGCCGTCAGGAATCCTCATGTTTCTGCCCTGCATGCATCTGCCATCCTGGAGTTTGGTAGCTTCTGGGTGACTCAGGGACAGGATATTTTTGTGTCCCCTACGGGGGCGAGTCTGCAGCCTAAAATGTCAGCTGGTTTCCTGCCTGGGAGCTTGGTCCTGGACACCCTGTCCAGACGGTGTTCACTCTGAGTCACCAGAAACCACTTTCCCTCGCCTCTGGGCATCACTGGACATGGCTGGTTCCAATTATATTGCCTGATTCACTAGAGCCTGGAAGAACCAGGCATCAGGGATAGCAACAGTCTAAAGAAAAAGGGGCTTGTGCTGAAGTCCCAGCATTTTGGAGACTTTGACTAGAGAGGGCAAGTTTGTGGCTGTAGACTGGTGTCAAAGCTATGATGAAAGGTAACGAAGCTTTGTGTCCAGTGCTTTGGTTAACCCTCCCCAACAACCCTATTAACCAGGTATGATTGCCCTTGTTGTGAAAATTAAGATTCAGAGAGGTTAAGTGAAATCTCCAAGGCTACTCAGTAGAGGTCTGGCTGCCATGGAAGCTCGTGCTTCTTGCACCACATCCGAAGCAGAGCTCCTTCCTGAGTGGGGGGAGGGGGTTTCCCCGCATGCCTACACAGAGCCATCCTCCTTCCCACTTGCATGTGGTCATACTCCCAGTTATGCAGGGCCCTGGGCCAAGCATCATCTGTCCACTGTTCCCAATGGCCCTATCCATAGTATCATGATGCATATTTTACAGAGAAGGAAGGTGAGGTTCAGACAGATGAGGTGATGCAGCCCAAGCTTGGAGAGGGGGAAGGGTGGCTAAGAATGGTGATGCCAAGCTCTGGACCTTGCCAATGGCAAATCTCATGGCTCCAGATCAATTTGCTAGAAACCAGTTTGTCTCATGGCTAATTGGCTAAAAGAATCAGTTCCTTTTCCTCTCTAGGGGACCAGTTTTCATTCTGTTATGGAATATTCAGTTTGTTCCTTCCTTGGCTCCTTGCCATGTAACTGGTTACCGAGAGGGCAGAGGAAAAGCTATTCATGAAAATTCTGATGGGTAAGAAAATATAAGACATGTATGTGGGACCAGATTCATCTTAAATCCTCAGCCTGCCTCTTTCATTGCTGTGGCAGCTTTGAGGGGTCTTTCTAAAGCTTCCCTCACCCCTGGAAGGTGTCGGCACCCTGAGAGCCCCCACAAAGTCATTTTCACTTTCCCATCATTTGTGACCACTCCCACTTCTTGTCATGGGCTGTGGGAGGGTGGTCACTATAAGGCCACAAAACCAATTCTCGGGCACTTCCTTCCATGTTCTGCTTAGCTGGGCTTATGACGTCCCTTTGGAATGTGGGAGTAGCTGTTGGCTCTTGTCTCGGGACGTTGGTCCAACCTGAGACAGAAAGCTCCTTTCTCAGGGCACCTGGGTGGCTCAGTCAGTTAAGTGCCTGGCTCTTGATTTTGGCTCAGGTCATGATCTCATGGTTGTGAGACTGAGCTCCACATCAGGCTCCACACCGAGCATGGGACCTGCTTAAGATTCTCTCTCTCCCTCTGCTCCTCCCCTTCTCATGCTTTCTCTTTCTGTCTCAAAAAAAAAATAAATAAATAAATAAAAAATAAAAAAAAGAGAGAGAGAGAGAAAGCTCCATTTTCACACCCTATTACAAAAAGACTAAGCGAAAGTGGCCCCCCAAATTCACCAACAACAATAACAATAAAGAAGCAAAAAGCAAGCGCTGTTCACGAATGGGCCTGCCTCCCTTGCCAGGTGGCAGAATCCCTGTGCTACCCTGATGCTTTGGCCTCCCCCCCCGCCCTCCCACCCCCAGGGGAGACCATCAAGATTGTGATTGAGGAGTACGTGCAGCAGCTGAGCGGCTACTTCCTGCAGCTGAAGTTCGACCCAGAGCTGCTGTTTGGTGTCCAGTTTCAGTACCGCAACCGCATTGCCATGGAGTTCAACCATCTGTACCACTGGCACCCACTCATGCCCGACTCCTTCAAGGTGGGCTCCCAGGAGTACAGCTACGAGCAGTTCCTGTTCAACACCTCCATGCTGGTGGACTACGGGGTCGAGGCCCTGGTGGATGCCTTCTCTCGCCAGAGCGCTGGCCGGGTAGGCCTCAGGGGAGTGTGGGGGAGGACAGCTGGGCTCTGGGGTACAATTGACCAGTGTCCTTTTCTGTTCCATAGGGACAGTGTCACTCCGACATTCCCTCACCCATTCCTTTATTCCTCCTCTTGGTCTTTCATTCATTCAGTGACAGCAGGTATCACTCTGGGTGCTGGGGATAGAGTGGTGAGCAAGATCAGCGTGTTTCTTAGGTCCTTGTCCTCTTGGCCACTGGCACCCTAGTGAGGAACAATAGTCACACAACAGCTAACATCATGCCAGCACTTACTATGTGCAAGGCACTGTGCCAGGTGCTTTTCTGACATTATCAGAATTATAAGAGCAAAAGAGCCACAATGCAAACAGCCCACAGTGTTCTGGGAACTTGGAGAGGGACTTGTGACCCAGAGTGGAGAGCTGCAGATAAGGAAATGATGTCTGCGCAGAGATTCAAAGGATGGAAAGAGCTCTCCCAGGGAAAGGGGTAGTGTTAATGGCAAGAGATGATCGTTCTCCGCATGGAGGGCACAGCATGGCAACGGCCTGGAGCTCAGAGGGCATGGCAACTTGAGGACCATGAGGACACTCAGGGTATGGTAATATACGCAAAGGTGTCTTCACATAGTAGGTCTTTATTAAATCACAGGCTGAATTGTCCCCACCTCCCATTCATAGGTTGATGTCCTAACCCTCTGTGCTCAGACTGTGACTGTATTTGGAGACGGGGCCTTTACAGAGGTAATCAAGGTTAAATGAGCTCAGAGGGTGGGCCGTACTGTGACTAGTGCCCTTTATGAGGAGAGGAGATTAGGCTGTAGACATGAGCAGTGGGAAGACTTAGGGGGAAGACGATCATCTATGAACCAAGGACAGAGACCTCAGAATGAAGCCCACATTGCTGACACCTTGATCTTGGACTTCTGGCCTCCAGATGGTGATAAATTTCTGTTGTTTAAGCTCCCCCAGCTGTGGTACTTTGTTATGGCTGTCCTAGCAAATTAATACAGCACGTTTCCTGGAATTTCTAACCAGCTCCCTTCTAAGTCTCCCCTCCCCCATGCTTGGAAGCCCCTATCTCCTCTGTCCTAGCCTCCCTCCCCCTCTGCTTCTCTCCGATCCTTGTTCCTAAGCCTGCCCTATGGTGACATTGTGGCATCCTGTGGATTTAGGTTTACCACTGGTAATTTGACTGGAATTAGCATGTGTTACCACCAATGGGCAGCTGCTGGCTGGTTTATGACCTCTCTTCTCTATGGGGACACAGGGATGAACAGACAGTAGCTTTGTGTGGGGCTGTGTGGTTTCCAAAGCATTTTCAAGGAGTGGCCATGAGGCTGTGGGAAAAGCCCTGGTGTCTTACTTGGCCCAAGGCAAGACGGAAGTATGTCGGCTCTCAGGATGTTCAAGAAAGCATGGGCAGTGATAAAACAGGGCTTCCCCTGATAATCGCCGCCTCGAGGCCGGGGGTTGGTGGGGGAGGACAGGGGGGTTGCCCTACGACCAACACTGTGATAACTGCTTTGCTTACTTTATCTTGGTTATATCACCACAACCCTATCAGGTGGATGCTCTTGCCTTCCCCATTTTTGCAAGTGCAGGAACTGAAACTTAAGTAATTTGCCCAAGGTCCTTGCATTTTTCCTAGGGTTGCCATAACAAAGGATCACAAACTGAGATTATTTTATTATTTCACATTTCTGGAGGGTAGAAGGTGTGGGCAGGGCTATACACTCTCTCTGAAGGCTTCCCGGGAAAATCTGTCCCATGTCATTGTCTTAGTTTCTGCTGCCTACTGACAATCCTCTTAGACACTTCACTCCAACGTGGAGTCTCCCCGAATCCCTGTTTTCTCTTAGGACATGAGTCGTTGTCAGGATCCCCCTACGGGAGTAGGACTTCATCTTCACTTGATTACACCTGTTTCCAAATGAGGTCACCTTCACAGGTGCTGGGGATTAAGATCTCAACATATCTCTTTGGGGGACACAAATCAACCCATAATGGTCCCACAGCTTATAAATGGTGGAGCTGACATTTGCACTGGACTCTGATAGCTTTGCTCCAAGGTACATGACTTCACCCAATTATGATTTTCCTCCTTCCCAACCAATTATATTTGTTCTATTTAAACAGAACTCTTTCTTAAGAAAGAATTGACGTTATCAGTTCATCCCAAGCAATAGAGTTTTCTTTAGACCAATACTCCTTAACTGTTATGAAGCAGAATTTTTCTCTGGAGCCTTGTGATCTCACCAGGCTATCTGAGCTCTGTTTTCTCTCCCTTCACAGGATATTACACCACCCCTTGGTCTTGGAGTTAAACTCCAAGTTTAGTTAAGCTACAGCTGTGGATACACTATAGTTTTCATGGCAAGATTTTAGCTCCTTCCCTGCTAGTTTATGACTGCCCCTTGCCAAAGAGATCTGGCAGAAGGAAGGAGAAACAACAGACTTAGTCACCTGTGTTTCCATGAGTGGCTTTAACTGGTGTGAATGGAGTCACATGATACTTACTCTGGTTCTTATCTTCTGGCACCAAGTTTCCCTTTTCTAGTGATGGTTGGTTAATAGTGGTTCACTTTTAGGGCACTTTTTGAGCGTCTGACTTTGGCTTAGGTTATGAACTCATGGTTCGTGTGTTCCTGGGGGGCTCGCAGCTGTCAGTGCAGAGCCTGCTTCTGATCCTCTGTCCCTTTCTGTCTGCCCCCCCCAACTCGTGCACATGTGCTCTCTCTCTCAAAAATAAATAAAACATTAAAAAAAATAATGGTTCACTTTTTAAAAAAATATTTATTTTTGAGAGAGAGTGCACATGAGTGCATGTGCAAGCAAGGGAGAGGCAGAGACAGAGACACAGAATCTCAAGCAGGCTCTGTGCTGCTGGCAGCACGAGCCCAACGTGGGGCTCGAACTCACAAACTGAGCTGAAACCAAGAATTGGATGCTTACTAGGCTGAGCCACCCAGGCACCCCAACAGTGGTCCACTTTTTAATCATTAATTTTTTTGTTGAATCTTGATGCGATGATACAGGAATGAAAACCAATAGGTAAAAGCTCCTTAGCAGGTCCCCTCCTTGAAAGACCAAGCATCTCTATTTTTTATAAGAACAGTTTAGAAGACTACCATAAATTTTCGGCCCCAAAACTAACATCTGTCCATCCATTTGTTTCTCATTTGCTGTTTCAGAACCCCCTCTGCCCCTCCAAATTTCATTTCCAGAGCCAGAATGCCCTTCCTTCTACTTGAGCTCCTTGGCTGGGGCTGAGGCCCCAGCATGGTGGCTGTTGGGTGCAGCCATGCTCTGTCCATGCTTGGGAAGAGCGTCTAACCTGCAGATCTCCTCCAGGACAGTGTGGCCTGGCTCTCAGACCACAGCTGTGTTTTATGTCTTGGCAGATTGGTGGGGGTAGGAACATGGACCATCATGTTTTGCATGTGGCTGTCGATGTCATCAAGGAATCCCGTGAGCTGCGGCTGCAGTCCTTCAATGAATACCGCAAGAGGTTTGGCATGAGACCCTACACATCCTTTCAGGAGCTCACAGGTGAGCAGCTGTTTCCTGGACACAGGCCCTGTCCTCGAGGGACTTTCAATGAAGTGAAGGGGACATTGCAGAAACAGAATGGGGTGATAACTCCCAGCAATACAACTGTGGAGGTCATAAGGGGTGTGTGAGCACCATGCTGGAGGGTCAGGGAGATGAGGGGTGTGAGGGGGAACAAAAGACACTGCTTGGGGAAAGAAAGTGGCTTCTCAGCTGAGTTTGAAGGAGAAAAATAGGGACATTCTGGATGGAGACTAGGGGTGGGGGGGAAGCATTCTAGGTAGAAGAACAGAAAGGACAGAAGCACATAAGCCATTAAGAATGAGCCTACTGAGGGGCACAGTGGTGAGTGTAGCTGGAACAAGGTGCTTATGTGTGGGGAAGGCAGGGGTTAGGGGCAAAATTGTGTAGAACCTTGTATTCTATGTAAAAGAATTTGGATTTTACTGTATCTAGTGGTTCCTAAATACCTACCAGCTGCTTAAGAATCACTTAGGAAACTGATTAAAAATACCAAATCCCAGATATCTCTCCCCAAGATTCTAATTCAGTAGGCCTGCATGGTGCCAAGAATCTGTATGTGTGTGTGTACAATATACATACTTCTTTTTCTTTTTCTTCCTTCCTTCCTTCTTTCTTTCTTCCTTTCCTTTCCTTTCTCTTTTTTCTTCCTTCCTTTCTCCCTCCCTCTCCTCTCTCTCTCTCTTTCCTTCGTTCCTTCGTTCCTTCGTTCCTTCCTTTCTTCCTTTCTTTCTATTCTAGCTGTTGTGTAGCCAAGAGTTTGAGAACTGTGGTCATAAACAGTGGGAGAGTCTGAGCAGGGTGTGACATGACTGTGTACTAGTGCCTCATAGAGGGAAATGGGTAGGGAAGCCCAATGTCTGTCTCTCTTTCATCACTATCTGTGAATATGTGGTCCTCACAGAGTGGGAAGTGAGCTCCTCATAATTCTGGAACCATAATCTCTGTCACTCTTAATCTCCTGTGAGAACACTGTAACTAAATCTCTATGTGAACTTGGCCAAGTTACATCACATCTCTGAGCTCCAGAAGAATGAAGGGACTTGAACTAGCGTACATCCTTGAAACCCGCCTGTGAAGGAGGCAAGTTAGATAGAGTCTCCCTTTTGTCACCATTAGGCAGTTAGGGCACAGAGAAGAGACATGAGTTGTTCAAAGTCACATGCTGTCTGATGGCCCATCCAGGCCCTTGAATCCTTCTTCAGTAGCAAATTCCTTCCCTAGATGCAGCCATGGAGAAGTGTCAGTCAGCCAGGCCAGAAGTTAGAGCAGGTACTCAATTGTTCAGTTGCTTTTCTGAAGTCCCATATTCTCCTCAGAAAAATGTGGGCCTAGAAGGTTCCCTCCACATATTAACTTTAATGGTGCCATGACTCTGACTCTAGCTTCCCCCCATGCAGGAGAGAAGGAGATGGCAGCTGAGTTGGAGGAGCTATATGGAGACATTGATGCCTTGGAATTCTTCCCGGGGCTGCTTCTGGAAAAGTGCCATCCAAACTCCATCTTTGGGGAGAGTATGATAGAAATTGGGGCTCCCTTTTCCCTCAAGGGCCTTCTAGGGAATCCCATCTGTTCTCCAGAGTATTGGAAGCCAAGCACATTCGGTGGTGAGATGGGCTTCAACATGGTCAAGACAGCCACGCTGAAGAAGCTCGTCTGCCTCAACACGAAGACTTGTCCCTACGTTTCCTTCCATGTGCCTGACCCCCACCAGGAGGACGGGCCTGGTGTGGAGCGACCATCCACAGAGCTCTGAGCGGGGAGGGCAGCAGCACTCTGGGGGTGATGAACTTTGTGCTTGTCATCCCAGAATGCTGAGGCCGGGGTTGAAAATCTTAAACGTTGGGTATCTGGTTTGGCATTGAGAGTATCAAGGTCGACATTTAGTACTTTGTGTCTCTCACCCATTATCTGGAATATTGTGGTTTGTTATTCTAAATGCTGAATTCCTGATTGACCATCCAGAATGTTAGAAGCGATTCTTCTTTGGCATGCCAGAACACTGAGTTCCTGGTTAATGACCTAGAATGTCAGGTTTCTGGTTGACTTGGAACATAGTCATTCTGAAATGTGGAGCTCCTCATGAAATCATCTAGAAAGTTAAGGGATTCTCGTTTTGCATTCTAGAATTCTGAGTGGCCCTCCAGAATGTTGGCTTTCTGAATGGCAATTCAGAATGTCATGTTCCTGGTTGCTGATCTAGAATGGTGACTAATATGCCAGATCAATCTTGATCTGAATGTCTAGAATGATTTGATTCATTTTCCTGCTCAGTGACATATCCACAGAGCTGGAGAATCTATGGTCTAAGGTCTAACAAGAGTGCATTGCCCGACTGTGTCCCTATACCAAGGGGCAAGGAGTTAGGGTGTTCTTCTGGGAATTCCAACTTAGACCCTGGTCCAAGAAGATAGGGAGAACAGGTGGCTTTTTTCCAGGCCACTGGTTGGAAGCCACCAGAGTTCTGTCGCCATCCATGTCTTGACTCATGGCAGCTGTTTCTCATGAAGCTAATAAAATTCTTTTTCCAAATTTCGTGCTATGTATCACTTTCATCCCATTTCCAGAAGTAGTGGTGACACTGGAGTGGCCTTTCTCCTAGATACAAGCTCGATGTGCAGGTCTTGATCAGACCTTCCATTAGGACCCCTAGAGCCTGTCATCATCTAGCTTTTCCACCATGGATCTCCATTTCCCACTGTGGGTCAGACATTGTCCCTTCCAGGCTGCTCTCCTAAAATCCACAACTCCCCAGCCCCAGGTGACACAGCATTCAGTTCCTATCATCTGATTAAAATAATTTCCTCCCTTACAAAGCATACAAAGACAGAGAAGAGGGCATCTGGGGAGGACACCACTTACTGTGTGCCATTTTCCCACACTGAATTCTCATTTGTTCTCACCCAAAAGTATGAAGTACGTGGTATAATCCTCATTTCAAAAATGAGGAAACTGAGACTCAGGATGGTCAAGTGACATGCCCCACAGATGCCAGAGCCAGGCCAAGACCCAGGCCTGGGTGGATCTGGAGCTGGGCTCTTCTCCCAATCCAGATACCTCTTGCTTCCTGATTTGACTCAGTTCCGGGCCTGATCTTGCCTCTCTGGCTCAGGGTCAGAGGCAGAAGGTGGGGTGTAGCTATTGCATGCTATGCTTTCAGTCACAAATATTTATTTTGCTAAGTGCTTACTAGACATCAGTCACTGTTACAGGCTTGGGGCTATTAGCAATGAGTGACTGAGACGGACAAGGCTTTTGTTTGTGTGGAGCTCACATTCCACTGGGGCTAGAGCAGACGATAAATAAGAAAATAATAAAATAAGACAAAGGCAAGGTGAGTATGTTCTCCCTTCTAACCCATACTACTCTGCTTGGCTCCTGAGACTTGAGACCCTTTCCCAGCCACATAGACCACTCATCTCCAGCCAGGAGAGGACAGGTCAGAGGGGAAAGGTAAGAGGTTAGGAAAGTTCCCACATTCTCCCCACTGTGGGCTTAGATTTCCTTAGGAAAAATAATTTCCCAGAAACAATGGGGGAAATTGAGGTCCCTGGGGCTGGGCTTCCTGTTTTATAGTCCAGAAAGCCCTTGTTTCTCCTTAGTTGACTGGAGACAGCTTCCACCATTCCTTCCTGGTCCTGTTGAATGCAAAGAATGCAAACCTCAGCTCTCAAGCTGCTCTGATGATCAGAGATTCTTAGGCTGCTGGAAGTGGGCATTAAATGACTGTCCTGTCCTTGCTTACCTGGTATCTATTTCCTCTCTTTGCTAATACTCCTGCTTTGCCTAATGAGCCTCTGCCTCTTCTTAATTCCACTCTTGGTAGTTCTATCATGGCCAAGGGGTCGGTCTGTGAATCAGTACTGGCAATCAGGCACCCTCTCCTTATAAACTGGCCCCTGAGAGGAGTTACATAGAGATTAAAACAACCCACTGATTCATTCCCCACAGCTGAGCTTGGAAAGACTGTCCCTTAGTTCTTGCTTCCAAGGTCATTAGGGAAACCTGGGTTCCTGCCCTTCTCAAGACCTTGGCTTTTCCTTCCATCCTGGGGGCTGCTCCATGAATTCCTTTTTCACTTAAGTTGGTCAGAATTAGTGTCTATTGCTTGCAGCCAAATCTTAATGGCTGTTGGCCTGAAATAGCAGAAGCACTATGATGTTCTGAAAGGAATTTTAATCAAGGGAGACACAATTAGCCTAGTGTTTTAGGAAGAGCACTGTGGTGCCAGGTGGGCAACAGAGTAGAGCAGGAAGGACCGAGGGCTGGAATGGTGAAGAGGCTGTGACCATCGTCCAGCTGAAAGATGACAGGAGTTGGAGCCAGATGGAGGGATGTGGGGATGGGAGGGTATGATGGCTTCTGGGGATAGACTTCTCTTGAATGCAGGTGCCTAGCTTAGGTGGACTTTGTTCTGTACACCAACTGTGTGTGAAATTTTTGCATGTAGGAACATATGTCAAATGCACCAAGAAAGCTTCTTCAGGGTGAAGCTTCTTAATGCTCATAAAATGAATGCTCATTCCTGGAATCTTGATCTGGTGGGCATAATGATTAGTTTTATTTGTCAACTTGGCTGGGATACAGTACTTAGTTATTTAATCAGACACTAATCAAGGTGTGGCTGTGAAAGTATTTTGCAGCCAAGGTTAACCTCTACAATCAGTTGACTTTAAGCAAAGATTGCTCTGATAACATGGCGGGGCTTATCTACTTAGCTGAAAGGTATTAAGAGTAAAAAGTGAGGTTCTCCAAGAGAAATTTCTGCTTCAAGAATAGAGTATCAATTCTTGCTTGAGTTTGCAGCCAACCATATGGATTTCAGACTTTATGAAGTGTGAACCAATTCCTAAAGACAAAGCCATCTATTATCTATCATCTATCTATCTATCTATCTATCTATCTATCTATCTATCTATCTATCAATCATCAATTTATCACCTCCTATTGGTTCTCTTTCTCTAGAGAACTCAGTGGGTAATTCACTCAGGGCTCTCAGTGCAAACAAAAGAAATTCCTCCTGCCTGGTTTTAGCAGGAAGGAATTTATTATGGTCACTGCACAGCTCATGGAGTCATTGGCAGGTCCAGAGAATTAGGCTCAGAGGCTTTATGCCCAGGAACAGCAGCTCCTGGTCCAGTGAAGATGTCTCTGCTCTCGCCACTGGACACAGGCATCTCAGATTGCACCTCTGTTGTCAAAACTCTACTGTTGCTGCCCCTGAAGGTTGGCAGCTGCTACAGCCACCTCTGCCGGAAAATGGATTCATTCTGCATGGTGCCTGCTTCCTCACTTTCCTCTGCTTAGAATTAAAGTCATTTGTGTTTCATGTCTGATTAGTGGGGCCTAGCCCCCACGCCTGCACTCCGGCTCCAAGAGAGGATGGTAAAGTGAGTTTTCTGGCTTGCACTTCGGGGAGGAAGGACACATAATGTGGGAAATTCATACATAGGAAGGATATTCAAAGGGGCTGGGGGACATGGAGGTTCTACCTCAATGGATCTGAGTATTCTTGGGTCTGTTTTGCCTCTGTGGATCCTAGCCTTAGAACACTGCACAGAACAACACAATGGCACCACTGTTGAACTGGCAGCAGTTCAATGTGATTGCAAGCAAAGAACGTAAGAAATTCCAGAAGTACCGAACAGTAGAGGTGCAAAGACACCCAGTGCACCTAGGTGCAAAGAATACACGCAGTCCACTTTTTCTAATGACATTTGAGTAAACGGTGTAAAAAATGTCAGACATGCCCACAACCTTCTTTTATGCTTAATCATGCTTTTCCTATAAAAATGGACTTTAAACTAAAATAGCTCTGTGTGAATGACAGTAAAGAATATTAAACCTTTAATGATGCTTTTATAGAGCACTCTTATGGGAACTACAATAAAAACTTTCCTTAAATCTTTATTTTGTTCTTTTTTTCCCTTAAATAGCTTATTGTCAAGTTGTTTTACATATAACACCCAGTACTCATCCTAACAAGTGCCCTCCTCCATGCCCATCACCCCCTTCCCCTCTCCCCCACCCGCCTTAGCTCTCAGTTTGTTCTCAGCATTCAAGAGTCTCTCATGGTTTGCCTCTCTCCCTCTCCCCAACTATTTTTCCCCTTCATCTCCTGCATCATCCTCCATTAACTTCCTCCTAATCCACCTATAAAACTAATAGGCAACTGACGGAATGGGAAAAGATAGTTGCAAATGACTATCAGATAAAGGGCTAGTATCAAATATCTATAAGGAACTCATCAAACTCCACACCCGAAGAACAAATACTCCAGTGAAGAAATGGGCAGAAGACATGAACAGACACTTCTCCAAAGAGGACATCCAGATGGCCAACAGACACATGAAATGATGCTCAGCATCCCTCCTCATCAGGGAAATACAAATCAAAACTACACTGAGATACCACCTCACACCAGTCAGAGTTGCTAAAATAAGCAAATCAGAGAACATGAGATGCTGGTGAGGATGTGGAGAAACGGGCACCCTCGTACACTGTTGGTGGGAATGCAAACTGGTGCAACCCCTCTGGAAAACAGTGTGGAGTTTCCTCAGGAAACTAACAATAGAACTCCCCTCTATGACCCAGCAATAGCACTGCTAGGACTTTACCCAAGGGATACAGGAATGCTGATGCATAGGGACACATGTACCCCAATGTTCATGGCAGCACTGAGCCAAATCATGGAAAGAACCTAAGTATCCATCAACTGATGAATGGATCAAGATGTGGTATATTTATACCATGGAATACTACATGGCAATGAGAAAGAATGAAATCTAGCCATGTGTAGCAACATGAATGGATCTTGAGGGTGTTATGCTGAGTGAAATAAGTCAGGCAGAGAAGGACAAATACCATATGTTCCTCAAATCTTTAAAAAAATGTTTTTTTTAATGTTTATTCATTTTTGAGAGACAGGGAGAGCATGCAAGCATGCAAGTAGGGGAGAGGGAAAGAGAGAGAGGGAAACACAGAATCTGAAGTAAGCTCCAGGCTCTCTTAATACAGAGCCCAACGCGGGGCTCAAACTCATGAACTCTGAGATTATGACCTGAGCCAAAGTCAGACACTTAACTGACTAAGCCACAATGGCACCCCTCTCACAATCTTGATCTTAGCTGTTATTTTTGTTTCACTCATTTAAATTTGGTTTCCTCTCAAACTAGGTAAAAAAATTTTTTTTTCTCTCAATCTTTATACTTTTGGTCAAAAGAACTTTTGAGCCACTGGTAGAAATCTAGGCTTGGTATTTTGGGTTTTAGGACAATGTAAATGTACATTCTTGCAGAGTTCTGTGGCAGGTTTCCCCTTGCCCGCATTGAAGTATAATGTACACACAACAGAGTGCTAATTTTAGTGCATAGCTTAGAGAGTTTTTACATACACTCAAGCAACCACGAAAAATTTAAGATACAGAACATTTCCAGCACTATAGGCTCTTTTGCGCCCCTTCCTAGTCAAAAACCTATAAAATGTGATTACTATTTGGCCTTTCATCCCACTGATTAGATTCATCAGCCTATAAATTTCACTTGAATAGAGTCATACAGTGTGTATTTTTGTGTGTGTCTGGTTTCTTTTGCTCAACATTTCTGTTGACATTCATGTTGTTGTGGATATAATCAGTTCAATATTTTTTATTGCTTCTAAGTAATGAATACCACAAAGGATTTATCTAGTCTACCGTTGATGGGCACTTGGGTTGTTTCCATTTTTTGCTAGTTATGAGTGAAGTTACATCGCTGGCAAATTCTGACTTATAACAAAGGACCTACTTAAAGCATCTTTTATCACATCTATTGTGGGAAATGGTTCCTATTCTCTATTCAAAATTCCCTGCTGTGTCTTCTGCTTTACAGCCTGATGGAAAGAGAAAATGGATTCACAAGTGTGATATGCACCATTAGATAAAGGGAAAGGAAATATATATTAATTAAGAGACTGCTCTGTGACATGTACTTTACCTGCCAACTTCATTAACTCTTAGCCTCCTGAGTAGGTTTTCCTATTTCACAAAGAAGAATATTGAGATGCAGAAAAATAAGGTGATTTGTCCAGAGTCATACAGCTGTGAAGCAGTGGGAGGCAGCAGTGGAATTCTGATGTGTGGCCCTATTTCCACCATGTGACCCATCAGGACCTCCAGAACCAGAATCACAATAGAGATGGAGGAATAGAGGTGCAGGGTGCAGTGGTGTGGTGGGCATTGGTGATGTTAATACACTCCAGATGATTCTGCTAATAACCCTCAGATGGAGACCTCTGCACCACACCGCACAAGCTCTTGATCACTCTTTTCCTCTTTAGATGAGGGACGTTTTCTTTCTTTTCTCCATGACTCACTTTTTCCAGGTTTGCTATCTCTTTTCGGATCTATGACTTGTACTCTGTACAGCACGATGATGATCACTGAAAACGCGTTCCCTGAAGTCTGAGAAGCTGTTCCTACTTCTCTCCCCATAGATGCTGGCGGTGCCCTCCTCCCACCCCTTTCCCCGCTGCCCCTTGTAGAGTTACAGTTGTGAAGCTCCAACCCTGAGCTCTGCCCTTTTCCCACTACAGGATACTCAAGTGCCTGCTCTTGTCTTGTTCTCAGTTCTTGACTCCATAGAAGGTACTCAAGACAGATCCTAGTTTCTTCCTCCTCCTCACTTACCCTATGGAGTGGGGAAGGGGATCCGGCAGTTTTCTTTTCTTCTTTTATTGTGGTAAAATACATGTAACAAAGGTTGGCCACTTTAGAATTTTAAAGTGTGCTTTTGAGAGGCATTTAGTGCATTCACAATGTTGTACAACCATCACTGATACCTAGTTACAGAATATTTTCATAACCCCAGAATGAAACCCTGCACCCATTAAGCTGTTCCTGCCCATTCCCTGCTCCCCCACCCTTGACCACTGTTAATCTGCTTTCTGTCTGACAGTGTTTTGAGCACTCACTACATGCCATGAACGGTGCTAATCCTGTTGCACAGAATATCTTATTAATTATCATGAAAGCAGCTGTAGAAACGGGTTCTTCCTTGTATTTTCGGATGAGATGACTGGGGCTCAGAGAGGAGCTTATTGTGAGGTCACAGAGCTTGTAAATGGCAGAACCTGGACCAGAAACCCCAGCCAAGGGCTGCATCCAACCCAATAATTGATGACTAAGACCTCCAAGCTTTTCCTATGACGAACAAGGCTTAAGTCTGGGTGACTTCATAAACCCATATTCTTTCCATTCTGAATGTCAGAGGTAACCAAAAAAAATTGTGGTTAGCACACATCCAAAAGACTTAGGCTTTAGGAATTTTCCAGAATCTGGGATGCTGGATTGAGGGAAATAGCCGGCGGACAGCTGCTTTTATACCAGATAATGTGACCCAAGTCACCATTAGTTGCGCTTCACGAATCTTGAGATGGCCTCAAGGACAGCAGAGTACAAGGCTGAGGGGACCTCACAAAGGGGTTCTAACAAGTGTCAGATATCAGGTTCTTGTCCATTGGTCATTTAGGGGTCTCTCTTAAAAACCTTGGGCTCCTGGTTCCCAGAAACAAGTAGACTGACTTCCCTTATGGTTCCAGAAATGAAAGAAGCAATCACGGTCTTCTTTTTGTGCACAAAAATAAAGTCGGGGTTGTTAGGCTTAACAGAAAATTACAATATGTCACATAATCAAGGCAATATTTTCCTGGTCTTTGTGCTATTAAGGCAAATCTATTTTGGATAATTCATTCTTCATCGTACCAAACACATTAAAGTGCATCTAAACACCACATCTAATATAATTTACATATATGCTGAGGTGGGTTTTTTTAAATTTATTTTTATTTATTTTTCCATTTTCTTTTTTTTAAATAGTTTATTGTCAAGTTAGTTTACATATAACACCCAGTGCTCATCCCAACAAGTGCCCTCCCCCATACCCATCACCCCCTTCCCCTCTCCCCCACCCCCCTCAGCCCTCAGTTTGTTCTCAGCATTCAAGAGTCTCTCATGGTTTGCCTCCCTCCCTCTTCCCGACTATCTTCTCCCTTCTTCTCCCTCATGGTCCTCCATTAGCTTCCTCCTAATCCACCTATATGTGCAAACATATGGTATCTGTCCTTCTCTGCCTGACTTATTTTGCTCAGCATAACACCCTCTAGTTTCATCCATGTTGCTACACGTGGCCAGATTTCATTCTTTCTCATTGCCATGTCGTATTCCATTGTGTAGATAAACCACATTTTCTTGATCCATTCGTCAGTTGATGGACACTTAGGTTCTTTCCATGTTTTGGCTATTGTTGAGAGTGCTGCTATGAATATTAGGGTACATGTGCCCCTATGCATTGCTAAGGTGGGTTTTACTTGACTAGTTAATAACCTACATTTTGCAAACATTTAATTAAACATTTATAATTTTAATTTAATCATTTTTGCTTTAGCATTTTGGACAATATATTCTTCCTTCTGCATGTTAAATAATTCCATAAGCCCTAGTAAAGTTCAGTGACCATCAGGCACTTGCCCACGGGTTTGCTGAACATGGTTCTGTGAGTCCTTCTGTGGCCCTGTATCATCATTGCTGGATACCATGCTTCTCATGGTCTGAAACTGAACATCTTTATCATGTAGCCATACAAAAATAAGAGGCCAGTTTTCTGCTGATTTGGAAGAATATAAACATTAGTTTCCTGAACTAAGTGTCTCCAATGAAACATTTTTACATATCTTGTTTCATAAATGTAGTTGAAATGGTAGTTGACATTCATTTGTTAGTCTGGGCTCTTCTAATTTCTGTCAAATGAGGGAGAAGGTAGGGAATCTCACCACTGAATAGACTTTGAAAGTATAAATATTAGCAAATTATAGCAAATTACAGGGGTATGTATGGACATAATCTTGTTAGTGGAAGAACAGGAATAGATAAATCATCGAAGACTTATTATAGCAGTGTAGTGGCTTAAAAATCATTTTATAGTACAAAACTGAGGTACATTTTACATTTAAGTGAACAAATCTTAAGTGCACAGCTTGAATTTTTTTTTAACCTTGAAGTAACTTTTTTTTTTAAATGTTTATTTATTTTTGAGAGAGTGAGAGACAGAACACAGCAGGGAAGGGGCAGAGAGAGAGGGACACACAGAATCCAAAGCAGGCTCCAGGCTCTGAACTGACTGCACAGAACCTGATGTGGGGCTCAACTTAGGGCTGAAAGCTTGAGCCCATGAAACATGAACCATGAGTGGAAGTTGGATGCTTAACCAACTGAGCTACGTAGGTACCCCACCTTGACGTAACTTTTATGTGATTTCTAGCACTATAGATTAGTTCAGTCTATTCTTAAGCTTGATATGAATGGCATCATATATATGTACCCTTGTTTCTTGCTTCCTTTCTCAAAGGAATGTCTTGTAAGATTACTCATGTTTCTGTGTTTATCAGTAGTTTATTCTTTGTTGATCCTGGATAGCATTCCGTTGTGTAAATATACAGCAATTTGTTTATCCTTTTACTTGCTGATGGACATTTGGATTGTTCATAGTTTTGGCTGTTATGAATACAACCACTAGGAACATTTGATACAAGTCATTTGTAGATATACATCTTTGTTTCTCTTGGATAACTATTTGGAATAAAATTTCTGGATCATTTTGGTGAATGTATATTTAACTTTATAGGAAACTGCTAAATAGTTTTTTTGAAGTAGCTGTACTGTGTTGTGCTCCCATCAGCAATGTATGAGGGTTCTAGTTGTGTATCCTTGGCACATTTGGCTCTTATTTTTTAATGGTTAGAAACTTTTCTGGTGGCTATTAAATGGTATCTCACTGTACTTCTAATTTTCTTTTTTTTTTAACTTTTAATGTTTTATTTATTTCTGAGAGAGAGAGAGAGAGACAGCGTGAGCAGGGGAGGGTCAGAGAGAGAAGGAGATACAGAATGGAAGCAAGCTCCAGGCTCTGAGCTAGCTGTCAGCACAGAGCCCGACATGAGGCTTGAACCCACAAACCATGTGATCATGACCTGAGCCAAAATCAGAGGCTTAACAGACTGAGCCACCCAGGTGCCCCTGTACTTCTAATTTTTGTTTCCCTGACCACTAATAATGTTGAGGTTGGTGGTCATTTGTGTATCTCTCTCTTTTTTTTTTTTTTTAGGTTTTACTTATTTACTTTGAGAGAGAGAGAGAGCACACATGAGCAAACCAGAGCAGCAAAGAGAATCCCAAGCAGGCTCTGCATTGTTAGAACAGAGCCTGTCACAGGGCTCTATCCCACAAACAGAATGGTGAGATCATGACCTCAGCTGAAACCAAGAATTGTATGCTTAATGGGCTGAGCTATCCAGGCATCTCTTGCATATTTGCCTTTATGATGTGCCTGTTCAGACCTTTTGCCCACCTTTAATTGGGTTGCTTGTCTTATTATTACCATTGTAATTTACAGGTATTGCAAATATTTCCCCCTATTCTGTAGGTTGGCTTTCATTTTCTTAATATAATTTTGGAGAACATAATTTAAAACATTCTGATAAAATCCAGTTTACCATTTTTTCCTCGTGATTAGTGTTTTTATTTCTTCTTATCCAGGAAATTTTGCTTACTACAAAGCCATGAGGATAAATATATATATTTCCCTTCCTTCCTTCCTTCCTTCCTTCCTTCCTTCCTTCCTTCCTTCCCTCCCTCCCTCTTTTCTTTCTTTCTTTCTTTCTTTCTTTCTTTCTTTCTTTCTTTCTTTCTTTCTTTCTTTTTTTCTTTCTTTCTTTTTGCTAGAAACTTTATACACTTTAGGTCTAAGATCCATCTTAACTTAATTTTTGTGACTCATGTGAGATAGGGTCAAGGTTTACTTAATACAGCTTGGAGCTGCTAGTAGAACCTAGAGCGCCCTGGCGGGAAGAGCTCCTCGTCCACCAGAAAGGCGCTGTTCCCACTGGGCAGTTGAGGTGTGGCTTAAACTACATTCCAGGAATAAATACTGTGACCTTTCAGGCATTGGGAGGAGAGGCAAGATGGTAAAGTAGGGAGCTCCATACATTTCACTCGCTCCCATCTCTCAAACGAAGAAGTCCTGAAGCCATAGGAATCCTTACAGAATCCAGGATTTGGGAGGAAAAGGAGACAGAGTCCGCTGAGAAAACCTTATAGCAGTTACCTCAAGTAACAAGCCAAAGTACACATATGGAGAGTCCCAAATACCACTATCAGTAGGGAAATAAAATAACCAAAGTCTCAACAGGAGAGACCAAGAGACACCATTCAAAGAACACTTCCTGAACAGACAGGCCCTGGATAGTCAAAAGAGTCTTTGGTATAGCAGCACTTGCAGGCGCAGAGTGCGTAACAAGCTTTTAAAACTAACGAGAGATAGAAAGCTCACCAAAATGATGAAACAGAAGAACTCTCCCCCAAAGAAATTCCAGGAAGAATTCACAGCTAAAGAACTGCCCAAAACATATAAGCAACATAACTGAACAAGAATTTAGAACAATAGTCATAAAATCAATCACTGGGCTTGAAAAAGGCATGGAAGACAACAGAGAAACTATTGCTACAAAGATATGGGGCTTAAAAATAGTTGTGATGAATTAAAAAATGCTATAAATGAGATGCATAATAAAATGGAGGCATCCAATGTACAGATTGAAGAGGCAGAGAGGAGAATAGGTGAATCAGAAGACACAATTGTAGAAAAAGAGGAGAGTGAGAAAAGAGAGATAAACTGATCCAGGAACACGAAAGGAGACTTCGAGAGCTGAGCGATACAATCAAACGGAAAAATAGCTGTATCACAGGAATTGCAGAAGAGGAAGAGAGAGGGAAAGGCACTTAAGGAGTCCTTGAACAATTTATAGCAGAGAACTTCCCCAATCTGGCGAAGGGAACAGACATTGAAATCCAAGAGGCACAGAGAACTCCCTCAGACGTAACTTGAATTGATCATCTGCACAACATATCATAGTGAAACTGGCAAAATATAAGGACAAAGAAAGAATTCTGAAAGCAACTAGGGATAAAAGGGCCCTAACATACAAAGGGAAACCTATCAGAGTCGTGACATACTTATCTACTGAAACTTGGCAGGCCAGAGAGGAATGGCACGAGATCTTCAACGTGATGAAGAGAAAAAATAGGCAGCCAAGAATCCTCTATCCAGGAAGCCTGTAATTCAGAATAGAAGGAGAGATAAAAGTCTTTCCAAATAAACAAAAGTTGAAAGAATTCATCACCACTAAACCAGCCCTACAAGAAATCCTGAGGGGGACTCTATGAGGGAAATGTTTCAAGGAACGTAGGTACCAGAGACACTATCACAAGCATGAATCCTGTAAAGGACACAATGAATCTAAACCCATATTTTTCAATAATAACACTGAATGTGGGGCACCTGGGTGGCTCAGTTGGTTAAGCGTCCAACTTCGGCTCAGTTCATGATCTCACAGTTAGTGGGTTCAAGCCCCGTGTCAGGTTCTGTGCTGACAGCTAGCCCAGAGCCTGGAGTCTGTTTCAGATTCTGTGTCTCCCTTTCTCTCTGACTCTCCCCTTGCTCACGCTGTCTCTTTCTCTCTCAGAAATAAATAAAACATTAAAATAAATTAAAAAAAATAATAACACTGAATGCAAATGGGCTAAATGTCCCAAACAAAAGACATAGGGTAGCAGAATGGATAAAAAACCAAAATCCATCTATTTGCTGTCTATAAGAAACTCATTTTAGACCTGAGAACACATTCAGATTGAAAGTAAGGGGATGGATAAATATATATCATGCTACTGGAAGTCAAAAGAAAGATGGAGTAGCTATACTTATGTCAGACAAACTGGACTTCAAAGTAAAGGCAGGGATGAACAAGAAGGGCCTTATATAATAATTACAGGGTCTATCCATCAGGAAGAGCTAACAATTATAAATGTCTATGCACCGAATACTGAAGCACCTAAATACATAAAACAGAAACAATCTTATGAATAAGAATGCGCTAATAGCAGGGGACTTTAACACTCCACAGCAATGGATAGATCAACCAGACAGAAAATCACTAAAGAAACAATAGACTTGAATGACACATTGGACCAGATGGATTTGACAGATCTATTTCGAACTCTACAACCTGAGGCCATGGAATTCACTTTCTTCTCAAGTGTGCATAGCACATTCTCCAAGATAGATCACATACTGGGACATAAAGCGGCCCTCAATAAATATAAAGAACTGAGATCTTACCATGCACACTTTCAGATCACAATGCTATGAAACTTGAAATCAACCACAGGAAGAAGTCTGGAAAACCTCCAAAAACATGGAGGTTAAAGAACACCCTATGAAAGAACGAATGGGCCAATCAGGCAATTAGAGAAGAAATTTAAAAATATATGGAAACAAATGAAAATGAAAATACAACAAACTCTATGGGATGCAGCAAAGGCAGTCCTAAGAGGAAAGTACATTGCACTCCAGGCCTATTTCAAGAAATTAGAAAAAGCGCAAGTACAATATCTAACCGCGCACCTAAAGGAACTAGAAGGAGAGCAACAGGAGCACCCCAAACACAATAGGAGAAGAGAAATAATAGAAATCAGGGCAGAAATAAACAATAGAATAAAAAAAAAACAGTTGACAAGATCAATGAAACCAAGAGTTGGTTTTTTGAAAAAGTAAACAAAATTGACAAACCTCTAGCCAGGCTTCTCAAAAAGAAAAGAGAGATCACTCAGATTACAAAAAAGTTTTTCAAAAAAAGAACTCTCTTAAAAATTAAATTATAATTTAAACCCTCTCAAAGCAAAGCCTCCAAGCCCAGGTGGCTTCATTGATAAATTCTATCAAACATTTAAAGAATAAATAATACCGGGGCGCCTGGGAGGCTTAGTCGGTTAAGCGTCCAACTTTCGCTTAGGTCATGATCTTGCGGTTCGTGGGTTCGGGCCCCGCGTCGGGCTCTGTGCTGACTGCCAGCTCGGAGCCTGGAGCCTGTTTCAGTCTGTGACTCCCTCTCTCTCTGACCCTCCCTGCTCACGCTGTCTCTCTCTCTCTCTCTCTCTCCTAGAAATAAATAAAAAACATTTAAAAATTTATTTTAAAAAAAGAATAAATAATACCAACCTTGTTGAGGATTTTTGCATCCATATTCATCAGGGATATTGGCCTCTAGTTCTCTTTTTTTGCTGGGTTTCTGTCCAGCTTGAGAATCAAAGTGATGCTGGCTTCATAGAATGAGTCCAGAAGTTTTCCTTCAATTTCTATTTTTTGGAATCTCTTGAGAAATGGGTGTAAACTCTGTTTTAAATGTCTGGTAGAATTCCCCAGGGAAGCCATATGGCCCAGGGCTCTTATTTGTTCGGAGATTTTTGATAACTGATTCAACTTCTTCACTAGTTCTGAGTCTGTTCAGGTTTTCTTTCTTTCCGTGTGAATTTTAGTAGTGCGTGTGTGTTTAGGAATTTGTCCATTTCTTCTAAGTTGTCCAGTTTGTTGGCATATAATTTTTCATAGTATTCCCTGATAATTGCTGTATTTCTTAGGGATTGATTGTAATGAGTCTATTTTCATTCATGATTTTGTCTATTTGGGTGATCTCTCTTTTCTTTTTGAGAAGCCTGGCTAGAGGTTTGTCAATTTTGTTTACTTTTTCAAAAAACCAACTCTTGGTTTCACTGATCTTTTCAACTACGGGTTTTTTTGTTTGTTTGTTTCTATATTGTTTATTTCTGCCCTGATTTCTATTATTTCTCTTCTCCTACTGGGTTTGGGGTGCTCCTGTTGCTCTCCTTCTAGTTCCTTTAGGTGCGCGGTTAGATATTGTACTTGCGCTTTTTCTAATTTCTTGAAATAGGCCTGGAGTGCAACGTACTTTCCTCTTAGGACTGCCTTTGCTGCATCCCATAGAGTTTGTTGTATTTTCATTTTCATTTGTTTCCATATATTTTTAAATTTCTTCTCTAATTGCCTGATTGGCCCATTCGTTCTTTCATAGGGTGTTCTTTAACCTCCATGTTTTTGGAGGTTTTCCAGACTTCTTCCTGTGGTTGATTTCAAGTTTCATAGCATTGTGATCTGAAAGTGTGCATGGTAGGCTCTCAATTCTTTTATATTTATTGAGGGCCGCTTTATGTCCCAGTATGTGATCTATCTTGGAGAATGTGCCATATATATATATATGTGTGTGTGTGTGTATATATATAATATATACCACATCTTCTTTATCCATTCATCTGTCGATGGACATTTAGGCTCTTTCCATACCTTGGCTATTGTTGATAGTGCTGCTATAAACATTGGATGCTTGTGTATGGTGTAAGAAAACATTTGTATATGGTGTAAGAAAGTGGTCCAGGTTCATTTTTCTGCATGTTGCTCTCCAGGTTTTACAGCACCATTTGTTGAAGAGACTGTCTTTAGTCCATTGGATATTCTTTCCTGCTTTGTCAAAGATTGATTGGCCATACGTTTGCAGGTCCATTTCTGGGTTCTCTAGTCTGTTTTATTGATCTAAGTGTCTGTTTCTGTGCCAGTACCATACTGTCTTGATAATTACAGCTTTGTAATCCATATTGAAGCCTGTGATTGTGATGCCTCCAACTTTGGCTTTCTTTTTTAGGATTGCTTTGGCTACTCGGAGTCTTTAGTGGTTCCATACAAAGTTTAGGATTGTTTGTTCTAGCTCTGTGAAGAATGCTGGGGTTATTCTGATAGGGATTGCATTGAATATGTAGATTGCTTTGGGTAGTATTGACATTTTAACAATATTTGTTCTTCCAATCCACGAGCATGAAATATTTTTCCAATTTTTTTGTATCTTCTTCAATATCTTTCATAAGCTTTCTATAGTTTTCAGTGCATAGACTTTTCGTCTCTTTGGCTAGGTTTATTCCTAGGTATTTTATAGTTTTTGGTGCAGTTGTAAATGGGATCAATTTCTTGATTTCTCTTTCTATTGGTTCATTATTGGTGTGTATAAATGCAACCAATTTCTGTGCATTGATTTTATATCCTGTGACTTTGCTGAATTCACGGATCAGTTCTAGTAGTTTTTTTGTGGAATATTTTGGTTTTCCACATAGAGTATCATGTCGTCTGTGAAGAGTGAAAGTTTGAATTCCTCTTTGTTGATTCGGATGAATTTTATTCCTTTGTGTTGTCTAATTGCTCAGGCTAGGACTTCCAATCCTATGTTGAATAACAGTGGTGAAAGTGGACATCCTGACCTTAGGGGAAAGCTCTCAGTTTTTCCCCATTGAGGATGGTATTAACAGTGGATCTTTTGTAAATCGCTTTATGATCTTGAGGTATGATCCTTCTGTCCCTACCTTGTTGAGAAGTTTTATCAAGACAGGATGCTATAGTTTGTCAAATTCTTTCTCTGCATCTATTGAGAGAATCATGTGGTTCTTGTCCTTTCTTTTATTAATGTGATGTATCACATTGATTGTTTTGTGGATATTGAACCAGCCCTGCATCCCAAGCTATAAATCCCACTTGGTCATGGTGAATAATTATATTAATGTATTGTTGGATCTGGCTGGCTAGTATCTTGTTGAGAATTTTTGCATCCATGTTCATTAGAGAAACTGGTCTGTGGTTCTCATTTTTTAGTGGGGTCTTTGTCTGGTTTGGAACCAAGGTGATGCTGGGCTCCTAGAATGAGTTTGGAAATTTTCTTTCCATTCCCATATTTTGGAACAGCTTCAAAAGAATAGGTGTTAACTCTTCTTTAAATATTTGATATAATTCCCTTGGAAAGCCATCTGGCCCCGGACTCTTGCCTTTTGGGAGATTTTTTATTATTAATTCAATGTCTTTCCTGGTTATGGGTCTGTTCAAATTTTCTATTTCTTCTTGTTTCAGTTTTGGTAGTTTATATGTTTCTAGGAATTTGTCCATTTCTTCCAGATTGTCCAATTTACTAGTATATAATTGCTCATAATATTCTCTTTCATTGTTTGTGTTTCTGCAGTATTCGATGTGATCTCTCCTGTTTCATTCTTGATTTTATTGGCTCCTTTCCTTTTTCTTTTTGATCAGACTGGCTAGGGGTTTATCAATTTTGTTAATTCTTTCAAAGAACCAGCTCCTGGATTCATTGATCTGTTCTACTGTTTTTATTTTTTTATTTTGATGACATTGATTTCTGCTCTAGTATTTTATTGTTTCCCATTTTCTGCTGGTTTTAGGTTTTATTTGCTTTTTCCAGCTTTTTAAGGTGTATGGTTAGGCTGTGTATCTGAGACATTTCTTCCTTCTTCAGGAAGGCCTGGATTGCTATATACTTCCCTTTTATGACAACATTTGCTGCATCCCAGAGGCTTGGGGCTGTGGTGTTATCATTTTCATTGGCTTCCATGTACTTTTTAAATTTCCCCTTTAACTTCTTGGTTAACCCATTCATTCTTTAGTAGGATGTTCTTTAGTCTCCAAATATTTATTATCTTTCCAATTTTTTTCTTGTGTTTGATTTCAAGTTTAATAGTGTTGTGGTCTGAAAATATGCACAGTATGATCTTGATCTTTTTATACTTGTTGAGGGCTGATTTGTGACCAGTATGTGATCTATTCTGGAGAATGTTCCATGTACACTTGAGAAGAATGTGTATTCTGCTGCTTTAGGATGAAATGTTCTGAATATATCTGTTAAGTCCATGTGGTGCAGTGTGTCATTCAAAGCCATTGTTTCCTTGTTGATTTTCTGCTTAGATGATCTGTCCATTGCTGTAAGTGGGATGTTGAAGTCCCCTACTATTATGGTATTATTGTCAATGAGTTTTTATGTTTGTGATTCATTGATTTACATATTTGGGGAATCCACATTGGGTGCATAAATGTTTACAATTGTTAGGTTTTCTTGGTGAATAGATCCCTTAATTATGATATAATGCCCTTCTTCATCTCTTTAGTTTAGAATCTAGATTGTCTGATATAAGTATGACTGCTCTGACTTTCTTTTGGTGACCATTAGCATGATAGATGGTTCTCCATCCCCTTACTTTCAGTCTGCAGGTGTCTTCAGGTATAAAATGGGTCTCTTGTAAATAACATATAGATGTATCTTGTTTTATTATCCATTGTATTACCCTATGTCTTTTGATTAAAGTGTTTAGTCCATTGAAATTTAGAGTGCGAACTAAAAGATATGAATTTATTACCTTGTGTTGCCTGTAGAGTTTGAGTTTCTGGTGGCATTCTCTGGTCCTTTCTAGTCTTTGTTGCTTTTGGTCTTTTTTGTTTTGCTTCATCTTTTCTCCCCTCAGGGAGGCCCCCCCCTCCTTAAAATTTCCTGCAGGTTTAGTGATCATGAACTCCTTTAGTGTTTGTTTTTCTGGGAAACTTTTTACCTCTCCTTCTATTTTGAATGACAGGCTTGCTGGATAAAGAATTCTTGGCTGCATATTTTTCAGATTCAGCACATTGAATATATCCTGCCACTCTTTCTGGCCTGCAAAGTTTTTGTGGATAGGTCTGCTGTGAACCTGATCTGTGTTCCCTTGTAGGTTAAGGACTTTTTTCCCCTGCTGCTTTCATAACTCTTTCCTTGTCAGTGTGTTTTGTGAATTTGACTATGATATGCCTTATTGATGTTCAGTTTTTGTTGAATCCAATGGAAGTTCTCTGTGCCTCCTAAATTTTGATGCCTGTGTTTTTCCCCAGGTGAGGAAAGTTTTCTGCTATGACTTGCTCACATAAACCTTCTACCCCTTTTTCTTTCTCTTCATCTTCTAGGACCCCTATAATTTGGATGTTATTCCTTTCTAATGAGTTCTCTAACTCAGTGCTCTTTGCCTTAGTTTATATAGTGCTCTTTTGCCTTAGTTTCCCTCTTTTTTCTGCTTCATTATTCTCCATAAGTTTGTCTTCTATATCACTGATTCACTGTTCTGCCTCACCCATCATTGCCGCCATAACATCCATTCAAGATTTCATCTCAATTATAGCATTTTTAATTTAGTCCTGACTAGATTTTACCTTTTTATATTCTCAAAAAGGGATTCTATGCTTTTTTTCAATCTCTGCTAGTATTCTTATTATTGTGGTTCTAAATTCTGATTCAGACATCTTGCTCATATCTGTGTTGATTAAATCACTGGCTGTCATTTCTTCCTGTTTTTTCTACTGGGTTTAATTCCTTCGTTTTGTCATTTTGGAGGAAGAAAAAAAATTAATAAAATAAAAATTAAAAATTAAAAACAACATAGGGTGCCTGGGTGGCTCAGTCTCGGTTGGGCCTCTGACTTCGGCTCAGGCCATGATCTCACGATTTGTGGGTTTGAGCTCCATGTCAGGCTCTGTGCTGACAGTTCAGAACCTGGAGCCTGCTTCAGATTCTCTCTCTCTGTGCTCCTTTCTTTTACACACACTCTCTCTCTCTCTCTCAGAAATAAATACAACATAAAAAAAATAAAAACAAAAAAATCAAATAAAGAATTCTAGATACTGGAAGTGTTTTTGTTTGGTTGTTGAAAGGAGCTTGATAGAATAGAGAAAAAGGGAAATAAAAGAAAAGAAAACAAAGGTTAAAAAGTAAGAAAATGTTCTAAAATTTAAAAAACATGAATACAATAAAATGGAATCAAGTGAAATGAAAAAAAGTGAAATAGAATAAAAAATTTACCAAAATTAAAAATATAGCAGAAAAATTAAGAAAAATCTCTTTATAAAAACAGAAAATAAACATTGGGATAGCCAAATTATGGAAAGATCCTAAATGTCCATCAACTAATGAATGGATAAAGATGTGGTTTATATATACAGCGGAATACTACTTGGCAATGAGAAGGAATTAAATCCTGCCATTTGTAGCAATGTGGATGAAACTGGAAGGTATTATGCTGAGTGAAATAAGTCAGAGAAAGACGGATCTCATAGGTTTTCACTCATATGTGGGACCTGAGAAACTTAACAGAAGACCACGGGGGAAGGGAAAGGTAAAAAATAGTTACAAACAGAGAGGGAGGCAGGTAAACCAGAAGAGACCTTTAAATACAGATAACAAACTGAGGGTTGATGCAGGGTTTGGAGGAGAGGGGGAAATGGGTGATGGGCATTGAGGAGGGCACTTGTTGGGATGAGTACTGGGCATTGGAAGTAAGTGATGAATCATAGAAATCTATCTCCAAAACCAAGAGCACACTTTTCACACTGTATTTTAGCCAATTTGACAATAAATTATATATTTTTTAAAATGGAAAATAAAAATATTTTTTCCTCTTTCTGTATTCAAGAATAAGAAAAGGAAAGAAAAAGAAAAAATATAAATACATGGACCAGCAAACAGAATGAAATAAAAATAAAATTATATCCAGTTTCCCCTAGAAGTCAAACTATGAAGAACTTTATAGTCCATAAAATAAGCTCTTGTGGCTGTCCTCTAGAGCTTGGTTGGCGCAGTTGGATGGGGTTGGTGTAACAGCTCCATTCTCCATTAAATGGTGCTACTTAGCTTACCGGGGTGGATCATTGTGTGCATGTTTTCAGGAGTAGGTGCATGTCTAGGGGAGGTGAAAATGGTGTCACCCAGCTTCCCAGTCTCTAGCATCAGAACTCTGCTCTCTAACCTACCAGCAATCAAACTTTTGTCTCTGGTTCCCATCGGCTCCCCGCTTCTACACTGTCTGCAACCAAGCCATCAGCCTGCCAGGCAGCACCTCCCTCCTGAATTTTATCTTAGATGGGGCTGTGTTTCCAAACCCCTCACTTCTGAAGGCCCTGTGGCTTCTACCCGCTCTGACCCTCCGTGGGAGGGGTCTCCTGAGGAATGTCTGGGTGTTGCCCTCCCCCCCCCTGCCCCCAATGGCAACCATGCTGCTGCAGAGGCCTAGAGACTGTGGCTGGGTTTCAACCCATCCCAGAAAAAGTTTGCATGATTATGCAACAGCGGCGTTTCAGGGACTACAGCAAATCACAACATACATCTGGCTCCAGGCTTCACTGCCCCCTAATGCCCTTGTTCCAACGTCAGCAAACGTGGCTGTTCTCTGGGGTTCACTGGGACCTTTGCCTGTGGGGAGGCCACATGACCTCTACAAAATGTTCTCTCAGTAGGGGAACTGCCTCTCCTCCTATGGCCCATGGACCCCTCAGACATCTCTGTCTGCTCCTGGGGATTTGCCCTTCCCACCAGAGCTCCACCAGACACCTGAGTTTCCAACTCTGTACTCCCCTGTTTATAGAGTCCTAATGGTATTGAAACCTTCTCCTTTCTTCCTTTCTTATTCAGTCCCTTATGGGTATTTCCACTCTCTTTCTCTCTAGCCGCTTTTGGAGGGAGTGCTTTTCTTGTACTTCTCCACCATCTCCATCCTCTCTCTGCAACCAAAAACAGCTTCCTACCCTCCACAGCTTCTCTTTCCCCCCAGTTCACCTCTCCATGCCACATACCTCCTGAGTTCTGTGGCTCAAGTTATGCAGATTGTTGTGTTAATCTTCAGATCAACTTTCTGGGTGTGCAAAATGGTTTGGTGCTGATCTAGCTGCATTTTAGGGAAGATAGAAGAAGAAAATTTCCATGCTGCTCCACCACCTTGGCCCCTCTTCTCCAAATCCACTAATTTAAATGTTAATCTCATCCAGGGACACCTGGGTGGCTCAGTCGGTTAAGCGTCTGACTTCAGCTCAGGTCATGATCTTGTGGTTCAAGACTTTGAGCCCCATGTCAGGCTCTGTGCTGACAGATTAGAGCCTGGAGCCTGCCTCATAATACCATGTCTTTCTCTCTCTCTGCCCTTCCCTTGCTCACACTCTGTTTCTCAAGAATAAATAAACATTTAAAAAATAAAAATAAATAAATAATGTTAATCTCATCCAAAAAAATATCTTCACAGAAACATTCAAAACAATGTTTGACCAAATATCTGGTTACCAGGGCTCAGCCAAGTTGAAACAAAAATTTAACTATCATAATTCCCTTCCTCTCAAATGTCTCCATCTTCACCTTCAACCTCCATGAATGGATTACACTTTTACCAATATCAAAACCAAAAACTAAAACTAAATAGAATCTTAAATTTTGTCTTATATATGTGTGTGTGACGCACAAAAGAAATAATGCTTATGATCAGAATTGGAACCTTTTATAAAGAAGCAAAGTTTAAAATTCTATACTTTCATTATCCAGTGATAACTATTATTTCTACATCTTGGTAGATTTCCTTCTCTGACTTAAAGTTATTTATTATTTATACCAAGTCTTCTTTCTGAAGAGCATAAGGAAGCTTAGAAAAATATATAAAATACAAGACAGGCTAAACTGAAAATGAAATTAGATGCAATCAAAGAAGGAATAAACAAGGGTGGGAACTTAAAATTGGGCCAGGGATGACTGAAAACACAGTGTAATGACTCTTGTTAGGGATAGGCCTCATATTTGATTCCAAGCTTTCTGGTCAGTCACAGAGTTCACAGTGACCAAAGATAAAAGTAAGCCAGTTGCTTTGGTGAAATACTAAGATGTGCATTCTAAAAACAGACACATTACATGGGCTTTCTTTCAATCAGCTTCAAAATAGGCTTTTGGAAATTATACTGGTACATAGAAATTCACATAGGCAGTAATTTGTAGGCAGAAATAATACCATCTAGATGCTCAGGCCTCCAGGGATCTGGGCTGGCAAGATGTCAGATTTAGATTTGTAGGGAAGTGTGGATGGGCTGCATATCCTTTGGGCTATCTTCTCTAAGTGATTTTCCTTTACAATTTTGATATAAACACTAAGTGTCAGTGAGCTATAGTATCCCTTGGTTGGCACATGAGCTTTGGCTGGTGTTTATTATTAAATGAGTGTACATGAGTCCTATTCAGAGCTGGCAGTAGAGTAACACATTGTAGTACTGAGAGCCAGGTTTGGGCTCAGACAGATGTTCCAAAGCCCAGTTCCCTAACTGTACTAACTGTGGGGCCATAAGCAAGTGTCAGGATCCTCACATGTAGACAGGGAATAATATTAGCACCTATCTTCTTGGGTTCTTGTGGAACTTAAGATAATACATGTAAAGTATTTAACACAATAACTAGTACATAGTAAGTGTTAATAAATGATAGTTATTAGTTTTATTATCCCTTTATAAAGCTGAGCGACATAACAAGGACTCGTGCCTACAAAAGAATGACATCAGAGATCTGCTTCCAGGTGAGCTGAGGTATCACCCATCAAATATACTCAAGGACTCAAACAGAATATCTACTTTGGACTGCTTAAATTTTGAACTACATCTCAGGTTCCAGTGTATCCCAAACCAGTGCTTCTCAGATACTGGTCTATAGGCCAGTATTGGTTCGTGATGAAGTTTTCATGGGTCTCCAGTGCATGTGGCAGGTCTCTCTCAGCTTTTCAGCCTCAACAGAAACATTGTACATGAATAGATAGATTAGTCCATCTGGGCTACTATAACAAAAGTACTATAGACTGGGTGGCTTAAACAATAAACGTTTATTTCTAATGGTTTTGGAGACTGGGAAACTCTAGATCAGGGCCTCTGAAGATTTGGTGTCTGGTGAAGGCTGGCTTTCTGGTTCACAGACAGATAGATGTCTCTTTGTTGTGTTCCCACATGGCAGAAGGGGCAAGGGAGCTCTCCCGGCTTTCTTTTGTAAGGGCACTAATCCCATTCAAGAGGGCTTCACCCTCGTGACCTAATCACCTCCCAAGTCTCCACCTCCAAAAAGCATCATCTCTGGGGATAAAGTTTCAACATAAGAATTTTGAGAGGATAAGAATTCAGTAACTGTGTTATTTGAATCATGAACTTGGTGCATTAATTCATAGAGCCCAGATCTCAGCTAATAGCTACATGGCTCACCTCCATCTTTATCAAGCAAGGCCAACTTGGTTTCAATAAATTTCAAGCTACTTGCTATATAGGGGCTTGAAACAGTGTCTTACATTGTATACACTAAGTGTATGGATTTAAGTGGAACAAATGATCCCATTCATAACCATAGGAAGAGAAGATCCTGAATATTTCATATAAATGGATATGCCACAATTAAAATTTTTTAATGTTTATTTTTGACAGAGAGAGAGACAGAGTGGGCTCAGCACAGAGCCCAACGTGGGCCTCAAACTCACGAACTGTGAGATCATGACCTGAGCCAAAGTAGGATTCTCAACCGACTGAACCATTCAAGCACCCCAATATACCACAATTTTTATATCCATTTGTCTGCCCATGGACAGCTGAGTTATTGCCAGTTTTTGACAATTTAAAACAAAAGCTTTCTATACATGAATGTTTATAGTACCTTCATTTATAATTGCCCCAAATAGAAGCTACTTATACTTGAGAGGATAAACAAACTAGTATATCCATACAATGGACTATTATTGAGCAATGGAAAGAAATGAACTATCAAGTCATGAAAAGCGATAGAGGAACTGCAGAAGAACCTTACATGCATATTACTAGGGGAGAGAAGCCAGTCTGAAAAGAATACATATTCTATGATTATAACATAGCATATAACTATATGACATTCTGGAAAAAGCAAAACTGTAGAGTCAGTTAAAAAGATCAGTGGTTGCCAGGTTTTGTTTGTTTGTTTGGTGAAGGGGGGAGATGAACAGATGAAATATAGAGCATTTTGAGGGCAGTGAAACTATTCTGTTGTAACCACAGCTCAAATTGGTGTTTCACTGGTATGTTCACATTCAATTTAGTATGGAGAAAACATGCCAATTAGTTCTCCAAAGTAACTTAGCTAAATTATCCTCCTATGGACATTGTCAAAGTCCATCATTGTCCCCTACACTTGCCAACACTCAGAATTTCCAGAAATATATATATATATTTTTTGCCAATCTGTTGTGTGTGAAGTATCATCTCACTGTGTTTTTGATTTGTGTTTTCCTAATTATTCCTGAGGGTGAGCATCCATCATCTTTTTGTAAACAACCTTTCTAAAATGAATCATAAATTTTTCTTCCTTTTAAAAGAGTGGCTATCAAATATAATTTGACTTTTCTGATGGGTCACGGTCTCTATAAAGGATGTCAGGGCATAATAGAGTGGGTCTTTGGACAGTTTGCACTTCAAATCAATGGCCCCAGAGGAAGTTGTGCAGAGGTAAAGAAGAGGAATCATGATGGAGCCAGTAGGTTTGGAAAGGGAAGTGGGAGAAGGAGCTAGAAATGTCAGCAGGGTGCTGATAGGTGTACCCAAGTCTACTGATACATTGCAATACCAGTAGGAGGCCTGTTGAGGTAATTAGAGTGGAGTTAAAACTGCTGAGCTCTGGCATCTTCTATTTCCTGTGTCTTCCTGTGTCTTACAGAGTCTCTCCCCTGGAGCTTGCAGCTGTACACATCCTGGCATGGTGTGGTCATTCCTAAACAGAATGGTCATTCTTAAATGCTGTTGCACAACATAGTACAGAGTCTGTTGTCTCAGATCATCTGAGGAGCCTGTTCAAATCCCCTGAGCCCCTTCTGGTGATCCTGGTCAACTAGTCTGGGATGAGACCCTGAACTACATTTTCCAGCTCTTTCTGAGAATTTCCCCAGGAACTGCCTCATGGAATAGGGGCATGGTCTTTTGCTTAGGTCTCCACATCATGAGGCTGACCCTTGTGGCCTTGCTGCTTTGATACATCTGACCAGAGGCTTTTGCTGGTACCTTCCAGTCTGGCCAGAAGGAAGGAAACTCCTTGCTCCATCTCCACAGCTATGGAACCTTTCCTAGGTAGCCAGAGCACAGTAAAGAAAAGGATACACCTGTTAATGACATTTTACTAAGGATTCAGAAGTACTAAAAGAGAATTACACCACAGAGACCACCTTATAAGTATAGCACAGGCCCCAAATTTCCCTAGAAACTCTTACCAGACCAGTGGCTTCCTGTCTTAACTGTGACAAAGACATTTCACACCCCATCCCTGAGACAGAGGCCTTTTCATGCCTCAGTGTCAGGGCCAAAGTGGTTCTTTTTTTTTTTTTTTTAATGTTTTATTTGTTTCTAGGAGAGAGAGAGAGAGAGAGAGAGAGACAGCTTGAGCAGGGGAGGGTCAGAGAGAAAGGGAGTGACAGACTCTGAAACAGGCTCCAGGCTCTGAGCTGGCAGTCAGCACAGAGCCCGGCGTGGGGCTCGAACCCACGAACTGCGAGCTCATGACCTAAGCAAAAGTCGGACGCTTAACCGACTAAGCCACCCAGGCGCCCCAGGGCCAAAGTGGTTCTTAAGACCTCTGAAAGGAAGTGTTCCCTATACCTGTGTCTAGCTCCAGATCCCCAGTGTACTCAGCCATCTACAATCAGTTTTTATAGTTCTGAAGGAAGGAGTAGTGATTAATATAGAGATCTCTCCAAAGAGCGCCTGTAACACACGGTTCATAAACAACTACAAGTTTCAAAATACAATAGACTTTTTAAAACATATCTGAAATTATGACCAGAAATTTAATAAATCATCAGAACCTCATGCCAAAATGAATATTCTAGAATTAAAATAGTGTTCTAAATAAACAGCCTAGAAAGTTCGTAGTCTGGGTAGCTGGGCTTTGAAAAGTCTCTTGAGGCAGTGCAGTGTAAACCCTGACAGTTTTTTTTTTTCCATTTTTTGTTCAAGTGCCTGATTTAAGGTTGGATCACCATGACATCCATTTCAAAGAAAGATCCACTTCAGATAAACACACTGCGAGCCACACAACCAGATAAAGAGACAGGCCATCTCCCCTGACTGAGGTTCCTTTGTTTTAGATGTCTTGGTTGATATTTTAAAGTTTTTTTCTTTAAAAAATTTTTTTAAATGTTTATTCATTTTTGAGAGACAGAGAGACAGAGTGTGAGTGGGGGAGACAGAGTGAGTGAGCTGTCAGCACAGAGCCTGAAGCAGGGCTTGAACCTACAAACCATGAGATCATGACCTGAGCTGACCAGACACCTAACCAACTGAGCCACTCAGGCACCCCTTGGTTGATTTTGATAAAGGAACCAACTCGGCCACTTGTCTTTTCTCTTCCTTTGCTTTAAATTCCTGCTCTTTTTTTTTTTAATTTTTAAAATGTTTATTTATTTTTGAGAGAGAGAGAGAATCTGAAGCAGGTTCTAGGCTCTGTGAGCTGTCAGCACAGAACCTGTCGCAGGGCTCCAACTCACGAACCACGAGATCATGACCTGAGCTAAAGTCGGTCACTTAATCAACTTAGCCACCGAGGCACCATTCTTTGTTTTAAATTCAATAAAGGGTGAGCCCTTTGAAGCCCTAGGCCCCCTCCCTTTACCCCAATACAAGTGAAACCTTAGCCCTGTGCCTCTCTCTTTTTATTTCACTGTCTATCTGCAACCTTGCTGTGTGGCTTCAGGTGTGCTGTGTGATTTCTAGGTCTTATAACTAATAAGCCTTTATTTTTTTTTTTCAGTGTTTCCTGATGGTTGTTGTTGAAGGGAGTGTTGTAATCATGGTAAGAGGCAGAAGGGTCAGTCTAGTCATAACATTGGTTAGAAAAGGGAGGATGTCTGGGAACCTCACCTGGGGCCCAGGTGAGTGCCCTAGACATTTCTAGTTGATAGCATTACTGTTGATTGGCTGAGACCAGCATGAAAAATACAGGTTTGGGAAAGTATGTTTCTGTCAAGGAACAATTTGCAAGAAGCTCTCTGAAACTAGTTGTGATTATGAAGTTTTTAAAGGAGGCCTGAGAAATAAGACAATAAGGTGGCAGAGAAAGGCCACCTTTATACTGACAAAGGCTGTGACTTAGTCAAAGGAGGGGAAATGAGGCTGTCTCCTCCACAGGCTCAGAGATGCAGAAAATTTCTTCCCAGTGAAGGTGAGGACTGAGCCAAGCATACGACCAAGATGACCTTAACAATTCCCCTTGGCTTGACTAAATGGTACCCTTCTTCCTGACTCTGAGGCCCCAACATTCCTTTTCTTAGAAGTCTTATAACTGTAATTCTTTCTCTGCCTCTTTGAGGCATAAATCTTTTTAAAAGCTTCTTGCCAGTTTCTCAACCTAGGCTTATCTTTCTGAAATGTAATCATTTCACACGAAATAGTGCCCCATCTCCCAATGTCCATGGTTGCCTTGCTCCAAGTTGCAAAACTGCCTTCTATCACCAAGAAACAGGAAGTTTATTTTCCCTTTGGATAAAACCAATTAGCAAACACAGATGGTATATGACTCCCCTAACATCCTCTGGTACTTTTCCTCTGGCTCAGCCCAGGGCTTACAAACTCTTTCTTTCAGACTGAATTATGTTCTTTCTCCCTATTGCAAGAGTTTTAAATAAAGTCTTCCTTTATTTGGATTGGAAGAATAAACATTGTTAAAATGTCGATACTACCCAAAGCAATCTACACATTTAATGCAATCCCTATCAAAATAACACCAGCATTCTTCACAGAGCTAAAACAAACAATCCTAAAATTTGTATGGAACCACAAAAGACCCTGAATAGCCAAAGTAATGTTGAAAAAGAAAATCAAAGCTGGAAGCATCACAATCCCAGACTTTAAGCTGTATTACAAAGCTGTAATTATAAAGAGAGTATGGTACTGACAAAAAAAAACACACAGAGAGATCAATGGAACAGAATTGAGAACGCAGAAATAGACCCATAAACATATAGTCAACTCATCTTCGACAAAGATGGAAAGAATATCCAATGGAAAAAAGGCAGTCTCTTCAGCAGATGGTGCTGAGAAAACTGGACAGTGACGTGCAGAAGAATGAACCTGGATGGCTTTCTTATACCATACACAAAAATAAATTCACCTAAATGTGAGACAGGAAACCAACAAAATCCTGCAGAAGAAAACAGGGAGCAACCTTTTTGACTTTGATTGCAGCAACTTCTTATTAGACATGTCTCTGGAGGCAAGGAAAATAAAAACAAAAATGAACTATTGGGACATCATTAAGATAAAAACCTTCTGCACAGAAAAAGAAATGATCAATAAAACTAAAAGGCAACTGGAGAAGGGGCAAGATGATGGAGAAGTAGGGAACTCCGTACATTGCACTCACCCCCATATCTCGCACAGAGAAGGCCTGAAGCCATAGGAACCCTTACAGAATCCAGGAGTTTGGGAGGAAAAGGAGACAGAGTCCGCTGAGAAAACCTTCTAACGTGAGTGCGAACTGGGGAAGATAAAATCGGGCCGGGACCAGAGACACAGAGGGACGGGGGCGATCCTCCTCTGCGGGGAGTTTAGAGGGGAAAGAGAGTGGCCGAAACTGCTCAAGACACTGTCCCTGTCTCTGGGGAACAGAAAAACCTCCGCTTGGGACACAAAGGGACCCAGTTTCCTGCTCTCCAGCTGACCCTAAGCGGGACACACTCGTCCCAGGCTGTCCCCGGGGAAAATGCTCTCTGCGCTCCAGCTCAACCTGGAGGGGACGCATGGCAGCAGCGCCTTAGTGCTTCTGGCTCGGCTGGATCCCTAGAGGGGAGGCCAAGGGCTTAAAACCGGGAGATTTGCCCACAAGTTCGTGTTTCTTGCGATGAGACACAGACGGACCCGGTTTCCTGCTCTCCAGTTGACCCTGGGTGGGACGCACTCATCCCAGGCAACCCCCGGGTGAAACTGCTCCTTGCTTGCCAACCCGACCTGAAGGAGACGGGAGCTGCAGCTTCTGACTCAATCCCCAGGGGGAAGGCAAGAGACTTGGGACAGCCCTGAGGGGATCGCCTGCGAGTTTTGTGTCTCCGGCAATTTCAGTTGGGCACGCGGACTGGGATCTGGAAACGACGCCTGGCCTGGGATATAGAGCATGGCCCACCTTGGCTGCGCCCCCAGCACAGGGAGTTCACACACCCAAAAAAGTGAGTTGCAGAGCTTGGTTCCAGAAGGGACTGAAGCGCAGCCACTCTTCTCTGAACCGCCAAGGCAGAACTCCTCCCAGACACATAGGATCAAACCACGCCCATCACTGCTAGACAGCTGCCCTCCTCCTTTTATTTATTTATTTATTTTACCGGAGCACTGCCCTGATTAATTCTGGTCACTGGCTTGCTTTAACAGTCACATTTAATCCATTCTCTCGATGTAAATTCTACATCTACCTACCTTTTTGTCTCTTTCTCTCTGGAGTAATCAGACTATACAGTTTCTCTGGATAACACCATCGTCATTTCTTTCACCTCTTCAACCATATTCCACTCTTTTGCTCTTTGAAAAAAGCTTTTTATTCCTTCTGCCTGCTCGTTTCATTTCTAATTTTGCCTGATCACCACCCTGTCATTTCTCTTTCTCTATGCTCTTCAACCAGCAATGCATACACCTGGCTATTTATTTGTAGCTGGGAAATCTGGTTATATGTTTAAACTGTTCTTTGTCTATTGACTTTCTTCTTTTTTCCTTTTTATGTATTTTTATTTTCTATTATTCGCCTTCCCTCCTCCATCTTTTCTCTTTACTTTTTTGTTTTCCGTTTCGGTTTGTGTGTTTGTTGGATTTGTCTGTGTGTTTGTGTGCCTTTGTTCCCTGTGTGTTTGTCTGTCTGTTTTCTTCTCCAGGGTTACCTCAAGAAACAAACCAGAGTACACATGTTGGAGAGTCCCAAATACCACTACAATTAGGAAAATAATATAACCAAGGTCTCAACAAGAGAGACTAAGAGATACCATTCAAAAAACACTTTCTGAATGGACAGGCCCTTGACACTCAAAGAGCCTTCTTAGGTACAGCAGCGCTCACAGGTGCAGAGAGCATAACAAGCTTTTAAAACTTACAAGGGATAGAAAGCTAACCAAAATGATGAAACGAAAGAGCTCTCCTCCAAAGAAATTCCAGGAAGAATTGACAGTTAAAGAACTGCTCAAAACAGATATAAGCAACATAACTGAACAAGATTTTAGAACAGTAATTATAAAATTAATCGGTAGGCTTGAAAAAAGCATGGAGGACATCAAAGAAACTATGTCTACAAACACCATGGAGCTTAAAAATAGTTATGATGAATTTAAAAATGCGATAAATATGGGGCGCCTGGGTGGCTTAGTCGGTTAAGCGTCCGACTTTCGCTTAGGTCATGATCTCGCGGTTCGTGGGTTCGAGCCCCGCGTCGGGCTCTGTGCTGACTGCCAGCTCAGAGCCTGGAGCCTGTTTCAGTCTGTGACTCCCTCTCTCTCTGACCCTCCCCTGCTCACGCTGTCTCTCTCTCTCTCTCCTAGAAATAAATAAAACATTTTTAAAAAATGCGATAAATGTGATACATAATTAACTGTAGGCATCCAATGAACGGATTGAAGAGGCAGAAAGGAGAATAAATGATATAGAAGACACAATTATAGAAAAAGAAGAAACTGAGAAAAAGAGAGATAAACTGATCCAGGAACATGAAAGAAGAGTTCCAGAGCTCAGTGATATGATCAAATGGAACAATATCCATATCACAGGAATCCCAGAAGAGGAAGAGAGAGGGAAAGGTGCTGAAGGAGTCCTGGAACAAATTATAGCAGAGAACTACCCCAATCTGGGGAGGGAAGTAGACATTGAAATCCAAGAGGCACAGAGAACCCCCTCAGACGTAATTTGAATCGATCTTCTGCACGACATATCATAGTGTAACTGGCAAAATATAAGGACAAAGAGAGAATTTTGAAAGCAGGTAGGGAGAAAAGGGCCCTAATATACAAAGGGAAACCTATCAGAGTGGTGACAGACCTAGCTAATGAAACTTGGCAGGCCAAAAAGGAATGACAAGAGATCTTTAATGTGATGAACAGAAAAAAATATGCAGCCAAGAATCCTCTATCCAGCAAGCCTGTAATTCAGAATAGAAGGAGAGATAAAAGTCTTTCCAAATAAACAAATATCGAAAGAATTTGTCACCAATGGGGCGCCTGGGTGGCTTAGTTGGTTAAGCATCCGACTTTCGCTTGGGTCACGATCTCGCGGTGTGTGGGTTCGAGCCCCGCGTCGGGCTCTGTGCTGACTGCCAGCTCAGAGCCTGGAGCCTGTTTCAGAGTCTGTGTCTCCCTCTCTCTCTGACCCTCCCCTGCTCATGCTGTCTCTCTCTCTCTCTCTCCTAGAAATAAATAAAAATATTAAAAAAAAAAGAAAGAAAGAATTTGTCACCACTAAACCAGCTCTACAAGAAATCTTGAGGGGGACTCTCTGAAGGAAATGTTGCAAGGAATGCAAGATGCTAGAAACACACCACAAGCATGAAGCCCACAAATGAGACAGTGACTCTAAACCCATATATTTCAGTGATAACACTGAATGTAAATGGACTAAATGCCCCAATCAAAAGACATAGGGTAGCAGAATGGATAAAAAACCAAAATCCATCTATTTGCTGTCTACAAGAAACTCATTTTAGACAGAAGGACACCCGCAGATTGAAAGTAAGGAAATAGAGAAATATCTATCATGCTACAGGAACTCAATAAAAAGCTGGAGTAGCTATACTTATATCAGACAAACTGGACTTTAAAGTAAAGACAGTAACAAGGGGTGAAGAAGGGCATTATATAATAATTAAAGGGTCTATCCATAAGGAAGAGCTAACAATTATAAATGTCTACGCACCAAATATGGAAGCACCTAAATACATAAAACAATCACAAACAGAAACAGTCTTATCAATAAGAACGTGCTAATAGCAAAGGACTTTAATACTCCACTTACAGCAATGGACAGATCAACTAGACAGAAAATCAATAAAGACACAATGGACTTAAATGACACATTGGACCAGATGGATTTGACAGATCTATTTCGAACTCTATATCCTGAGGCTATGGAATTCACATTCTTCTCAAGTGTGCATGGCACATTCTCCAAGATAGATCCCATACCGGGACATAAAGGAGCCCTCAATAAATATAAAGAATCAGTTCATACCATGCACACTTTCAGATCATAATGCTATGAAACTCGAAATCAATCACAGGAAGAAGCCTGGAAAACCCCCAAAAAACATGGAGGCTAAAGAACACCCTACTAAAGATTGAATGGGCCAAACAGGCAATTAGAGAAGAAATTTTAAAATATATGGAAACAAATGAAAATGAAAATACGACAATCCAAACTCTATGGGATGCGGTAAAAGCAGTCCTAAGAGGAAAGTACATTGCACTCCAGGCCTATTTCAAGAAATTAGAAAAAGTGCAAGTATAAAATCTAACAGCACACCTAAAGCAACTAGAGGAAGAGCAACGAGAGCACCCCAAACCCAGTAGAAGAAGAGAAATAATAAGTATCAGGACAGAAATAAACAATATAGAAAGCAAAGAAACAGTTGAACAGATCAATGAATCCAAGAGTTGGTTGTTTGAAAAAATAAACAAAATTGACAAACCTCTAGCCAGGCTTCTCAAAAAGAAAAGAGAGAGCACTCCAATAGACAAAATCATGAATGAAAATAGACTGATTACAACGAACCCCTCAGAAATATGAGCAATTATCAGGGAATACTATGAAAAACTACATGCCAACAAACTGGACAACTTAGAAGAAATGTACATATTCCTAAACACAGACTCACTACCAAAATTCACACCGGAACATATACAAAACCTGAACAGACCCATAACAAGTGTGGAAATGGAATCAGTTATCTAAAATCTCCCAACAAATAAGAGCCCTGGGCCAGATGGCTTCCCTGGGGAATTCTACCAGACATTTAAAACAGAATTATCACCCATTCTTTTCAAACTATTCCAAACAATAGAAATTGAAGGAAAACTTCCGGACTCATTTTATGCAGCCAGCATCACTTTGACTCCCAAGCCAGACAGAGACCCAGTAGAAAAGGAGAACTATAGGCCAATATCCTTGAGGAATACAGATGCAAATATCCTCAACAAGATACTTGCAAATTGAATTCAACAGCACATAAATAGAATTATCCGCCAGGATCAAGTCGGATTCATTCCTGTGTTACAGGGTTGGTTCAATATTTGCAAATCAATCAATGTGATACATCACATCAACAAAACACAAGACAAAAATGATATGATCCTGTCAATAGGTGCTAAAAAAGCTTTTAACAAAATACAGCATCCCTTCTTAATAAAGACCCTCGAGAAAGTTGGGATAGAAGGAGCATATTTAAACATCATAAAAAGCCATCCATGAGAAGCCCTCAGCTAACACATCCTCAACAGGGAAAAACTGAGAGCTTTCTCCCTAAGATCAGGAACATGACAGAGATGTCCACTCTCACCATTGTTGTTTAACATAGTGCTGGAAGTCCTAGCGTCAGCCATCAGACAACAAAAGGAAATAAAAGGCATCAGAATTGGCAAAGAAGAAGTCAAACTTTCACTTTTTGCAGGCGGCATGATACTCTACATAGAAAACCCGGCCGATTCCACCAGAAGCCTAATGAAACTGATCCAAGAATTCAGCAAAGTGCAGGGTACAAAAATCAACGTACAGAAATCAATTGCATTTTTATACACCAACAATGAAGCAACAGAAAGAGAAATCAAGAAACTGATCCCATTCACAATTGCACAAAAAAACACAAAATACCTAGGAATAAACCTAACCAAGGATATAAGAGATTCATGTACAGCCAACTAATCTTTGACAAAACAGGAAAGAGTATCCAATGGAAAAAAAAGACAGCCTCTTTAACAGATGGTGCTGGGAGAACTGGACAACAACATGCAGAAGAAAGAAACTAGATAATTTTTTTACACCATACACAAAGATAAACTCAAAATGGATAAAGGGCCTGAACTTGAGACAGGAAACCATCAACACCCTAGAGGAGAAAGCAGGAAACAACCTCCTTGACCTCCACTGCAGCAATTCCTTACTTGACACATCCCCAAAGGCAAGGGAATCAAGAGCAAAAATGAACTATTGGGACCTCGTCAAGATTAAAAGCTTCTGCACGGCAAAGGAAACAATCCATAAAACTAATAGACAACCGACAGAATGGGAAAAGAGAGTTGCAAATGACATATCAGATAAAGGATCAATATCCAAAATCTAAGGAACTCATCAAACTCCACACCGGAAAAACAAACTATCCAGTGAAGAAATGGGCAGAAGATATGAACAGACACTTCTCCAAAGAGGACATCCAGATGGCCAACAGACACATGAAATGATGCTCAGCATCCCTCCTCATCAGGGAAATACAAATCAAAACCACACTGAGATACCACTTTGCGCCAGTCAGAGTGGCTAAAATGAGCAAATCAGAGGACTCTAGATGCTGGCGAGGATGTGGAGAAATGGGCACCCTCCTACACTGCTGGTGGGAATGTAAACTGGGGCAGCCCCTCTGGAAAACAGTGTGGAGGTTCCTCAAAAAATTAACACTAGAACTCCCCTATGACCCAGCAATAGCATTGCTAGGAATTTACCCAAGGGATGCAGGAGTGCTGATGCATAGGGGCACATGTACCCCAATGTTCATTGTAGCACTCTCAACAATAGCCAAAACATGGAAAGAACCTAAGTGTCTTTCAACGGACGAATGGATCAATAAGATGTGGTTTATCTATATGATGGAATACTACATGGCAATGAGAAAGAATGAAATCTGGCCATGTGTAGCAACATGGATGGAACTTGAGGGCGTTATGCTGAGCTAAATAAGTCAGGCAGAGAAGGACAGATACCATATGTTTGCACGTATAGGAGGATTAGGAGGAACTTAACAGAGGACCATGGGGGAGAAGAAGGGGAAAAATAGTGGGGGAGAGGGAGAGAGGCAAACCATGAGAGATTCTTGAATGCTGAGGACAAACTGAGGACTCATGGGTGTGGCGGGGGGAAGGGGGTGATGGGCATGGAGGAAGAAATTTGTTGCGATGAGCACTGGGTGTTATATGGAAACCAACTTGACAATAAACTATTTGTTAAAAAAATGAAATAAAACTAAAAGGCAACTGACAGAATGGAAGAAGATATTTGCTAATGAAATATTGGATAAAGGATTAGTATTCAAAAATCTATAAAAACTTATCAAACACAACACCCCCAAAATAAGTAATCCAATGAAGAAATTGGCCAGAGACATGAATAGACACTTTTCCAAAGAAGACATCTAGATGGCTAACAGACACATGGAAAGATGCTCAACATCACTCATCATCAGAGAAATACAAATGAAAACCACAATGAGATATGACCTCACACCTGTCGGAATGACTAAAATTAATAACTCAGGATACAACAGATGTTGGCGAGGATACGGAGAAAAGGGAACACTTTTTCACTGTTGGTGGGAATGGAAACTCGTGTAGCCACTCTAGAAAACAGTATGGCAGTTTCTCAAAAAATGAAAAAAAAAAAAACCCTATGACTTGGTATTTATCCAAAGGATACAAAAATTCTGATTTGAAGGGGCATATGCACACCAATGTTTATAGCAGCATTATCAACAATAGCCAAATTATGGAAAGAGCCCAAATGTCCATTGATTGATGAATAGATAAAGAAGATGTGGCATGTATATATATACACATATATAAAATGGAATACCACCTGGTGACCAAGAAGAATGAAATTTTGCCATTTGTAATAATATGGATGGAATGAGAATGTATTATGCTAAATGAAATAAGTCAGAGAAAGACATCATATGATTTCACTCAGATGAGGAATTTAAGAAATGCAGCAGATGAACATAGGGGAAGGGAAGGAAAAATAAGATAAAAACAGAAAGGGAGGCAAACCATTAGAGACTCTTAAAGAGAACAAACTAAAGTTTGCTGAATGGGAGGTGGGTGGGGGGATGGGCTAAATGGGTGATGGGCATTAAGGAGGACACTTGTTGGGATGAGCACTGGGTGGTATATGTAAGCGATGAATCACTGGTTTCTACTTATGAAACCAATACTGCACTGTATGTTGACTACGTTGAATTTAAATGAATAAAAAAGGTCTTCCTTGCCTATTTCGCTTTGCCTGGTGCAATTTTTGCTTTGATACATGCAAAATATGTGCTTCCCACATCATTCAGATAAGACACTCATCTTCCCTGGGATAGAAACTGAAACAGAGTGGGGAAAAAAGTGAGACAGTGCCTTAACTAAACACTCTTCTCATGGAGGAAAAGATTGAGACCAGGAAAGCAGCATTCACATCAGATAATGGTGCTTAATCTTTCTACTCTTAGATGTTCACTTATAATATCTAATTTTCTATCCCATTCTGAATTTTTATTTCTTGCCACTGGAATAATATCTTCCCAAGGTAATTGAGAGTGTGATGTTTCTTTTAAGCCCTATGGCCCAATAAAATTAAGACAAAAAGTCTAAATCTAGGACATGCTTTAAGGTCAGTCTTACTTGGACATATACCTTTATACAAAATATTACTGTTGTCAGTTTTGGACATGAGGAACTTGAAACTCATTAATATTAAATGATTCATCTGAATTGGAAGTGACCTTGAATATCATCTAGCTCAAATCCAGTTTGATATATAAACTGCCTTTGCACTACCCTTCTCCAGTGAGGGCAGATATCACCTTTCAATAACTCTGACTTTTGAGTTTCTTTCCTTATAGTATGTTGGAAATTACTTTCCCAAGTCTTACAAATATTGGGTCTAGTTCTGTCTTCAAAAGCTACTCAGAATAAACCTCATAACAGAGAAATATTTTTCTCACCTTAGAAAATAGACCGATGGATAGTAATGATGTCAGAAATATAGGTATTTCCAGGGTGAATGACACCAAAAAGATGCTCAGGAAGAGGAGATGGATCAAAAGCTGTCAGAGGGACAAAAGGAAGGAAGCCAGGGAAGACACAAATAAGTAGACATCAGTTCCATTGCACATGGATGTTCATCTGGAATGCTGGACCTAAGTTGTTAAGTCAATCAGCTCCTTAGGGCCAACGCTTGATTCTATACTATGTTCAGGACCCAAGACACTACCAAGAGAGATTTCAAAGAAGGAAGCGGATCTTATCTATTCTCTACTTTGTGCGCAAAAACTGTCTCTGCTGTTGGGGAGTTCCTAATGTTATGGGTAAGACAAAATGCACATGCACCTGTCACACACACACACAACACACACACACATGCACACACAATCACCTTAAGTAAATTCAGGGACATTGAAATTACTGAAGGTTGAATAACTAATTGAAGATTTTTTAAACTCTTTATTTAAATTCCAGTTAACATACAGTGTAATATTAGTCTCAGGTGTACAACATAGTGATTCAGCACTTCCATACAACATTCAGTGCCCATTGCAACAAGTGCACTCCTTAGGCACCATCACCAATCTAACCCATTACCCACTCATCTTCTCTCTGGTAACCATCAGTTTTTTCTCTATAGTTAAGAGCCTGTTTTTTGGTTTGTCTTTCTGTTTTCCCCTCTATTTTTCTCTTTGCCCGTTTGTTTTGTTTCTTAAATTCCACATATGAGTGAAATCATATTGTATCTGTCTTCCTCTGACTGATTTATTTCACTTAGCATTATACTCTTTAGCTCCATCCACATCATTGTAAATAGTAAGAGTTCATATTTTTTATGGCTGAGTAATATTCCATTGTATATAAATACCAGATCTAATTGAAAATTGAAAATATTTCTTTTTTTTTTAATTTACTGAACAATTTATTGCTATGTGTTGGTTGCATTCATTAGCTTAAATCTTTATTGCAACCCTTAGGGACAACTATTCTTAGCCCATTTTATTTATTTATTTATTTATTTATTTATTTATTTATTTATTTATTTTAATAGTTTATTGTCAAGTTGGTTTCCATATAATACCCAGTGCTCATCCCCACAAGTGCCCTCCTCCATGCCCATCGCCTGCTTCCCCTCTCTCTCACCCTCATCAGCCCTCAGCTTGTTCTCAGCATTCAAGAGTCTCTCATGGTTTGCCTCTCTCCCTCTCCCCCACTATTTTTCCCCTTCTTTTCCCCCATGATCCTCCGTTAAGTTCCTCCTAATCCTCCTATATGTGCAAACATATGGTATCTGTCCTTCTCTGCCTGACTTATTTAGCTCAGCATAACGCCCTCAAGTTCCATCCATGTTGCTACACATGGCCAGATTTCATTCTTTCTCATTGCCATGTAGTATTCCATTGTATAGATAAGCCATATCTTCTTGATCCATTCACCCGTTGATGAACTCTTAGGTTCTTTCCATGTTTTGGCTATTGTTGAGAGTGCTACAATGAACATTGGGGTACATGTGCCCCTATGCATCAGCACTCCTGCATCCCTTGGGTAAATTCCTAGCAATGCTATTGCTGGGTCATAGGGGAGTTCTAGTGTTAATTTTTTGAGGAACCTCCACACTGTTTTCCAGAGGGGCTGCCCCAGTTTACATTCCCACCAGCAGTGTAGGAGGGTGCCCATTTCTCCACATCCTCGCCAGCATCTAGAGTCCTCTGATTTGCTCATTTTAGCCACTCTGACTGGCGCAAAGTGGTATCTCAGTGTGGTTTTGATTTGTATTTCCCTGATGAGGAGGGATGCTGAGCATCATTTCATGTGTCTGTTGGCCATCTGGATGTCCTCTTTGGAGAAGTGTCTGTTCATATCTTCTGCCCATTTCTTCACTGGATTGTTTGGTTTTCGGGTGTGGAGTTTGGTGGGTTCCTCATAGATTTTGGGTACTAGCCCTTTATCTGTTATGTCATTTGCAACTATCTTTTCCTATTCCATCGGTTGTCCATTAGTTTTATGGATCGTTCTCCTTTACTGTGCAGAAGGTTTTTATGTTGATGAGGTCCTAATAGTTCATTTTTGCTCTTGATTCCTTGCCTTTGGGGATGTGTCAAGTAAGGAATTGCTGCAGTGGAGGTCAAGGAGGTTGTTTCCTGCTTTCTCCTCTAGGGTGTTGATGGTTTCCTGTCTCAACTTCAGGCCCTTTATCCATTTTGAGTTTATTTTTGTGTATGGTGTGAGAAAATGATCTAATTTCATTCTTCTGCATGTTGTTGTCCAGTTCTCCCAGCACCATCTGTTAAAGAGGCTGTCTTTTTTCCATTGGATACTCTTTCCTGTTTTGTCAAAGATTAGTTGGCTGTACATAAATTTGGGCCCAATTCTGAGTTCTCAATTCTATTCCATTGGTCTATGTGTCTGTTTTTGTGCCAATACCATACTATCTTGATGATGACAGCTTTGTAGTAGAGGCTAAAGTCTGGGATGGTGATGCCTCCCGTTTTGGTTTTCTTCTTCAATATCACTTTGGCTATTCGGGGTCTTTTGTGGTTCCATACAAATTTTAGGATAGTTTGTTCTCGTTTTGAGAAGTATGCTGGTGCAATTTTGATTGGGATTGCATTGAATGTGTAGATTGCTTCGGGTAGTAATGACATTTTAACTATATTTATTCTTCCAATCCATGAGCATGAAATGTTTTTCCATTTCTTTGTTCCTTCTTCAATTTTCTTCATAAGTTTTCTATAGTTTTCATCATGCAGATCTCTTATATCAATGGTTAGGTTTATTCCTAAGTATTTTATGGTTTTGTTTTGTGTGTGTGTGTGTGTGTGTGTGTGCAATTGTGAATGGGATCAGTTTCTTAATTTCTCTTTCTGTTGCTTCATTGTTGGTGTATAAAAATGCAACCAATTGGGGTGTCTGGGTGGCTTAGTTGGTTAAGTGTCCGACTTTCACTTAGGTCATGATCTCATGGTTCGTGGGTTCGAGCCCCGCGTCGGGCTCTGTGCTGACTGCCAGCTCAGAGCCTGGAGCCTATATCAGAGTCTGTGTCTCCCTCTCTCTCTGGCCTTCCGCTGCGCACGTGGTCTCTCTCTCTCTTTCTCTCCTAGGAATAAATAAAAATATTTTTTAAAAAATGCAACCAATTTCTGTATGTTCATTTTGTATCCAGATGTTTTTTTTTTTTAATGTTTATTCATTTATTTTGAGAGAGAGAATCCCAAGCAGGCTCCAGGCTGTGAGCCTGATGTGGGGCTCGACCTCATAAATGGTGAGATCATGACCTGAGCTGAGACCAAGAGTCAGATGTTTAACTGACTGAGCCACCCAGGCACTCTGGGAACTCAGAGTTATTGACAAGGAGAAATCTAGTCAAGAAAAATTAGTGAGAAGTTTTTAGCTGCACTTGCAAGGAGTGAATAGGAAAAAGGAATGATAGTAAGGGAATGAGAAATAGGTACAAAGGCCTTGGGTCAGTAAGGGGGTCCTAAAGAGGTGGCTTTGATTTTTGGGTATATAATAAGATTTATTATTATTATTATAAGATAAATATAAAATAAATAAGATAAATATAAAATATTATGAATATATAAGACTTGGTACAATATTCTAGTCTCGTCACTTACAAAATTTCCCACACACTCAGCTTAGGTATGCTAACTTCTAGTAGCTTGATACATACACCAAGAATCAGCAGAAATGAGAGCTCAAAGACGACTTGCTCCTGAGCATGCTCACCAAAGTGCTGCCTGGGACCTCCTACCCATCAGCTTCCTCAGGCCTCGTTTCATGTCTTTGTTCCTCAGGCTGTAGATAAAAGGGTTCAGCATGGAGGACAGAACTGTGTAGATGACTGTTGCACCCTGTCTTTGATGGTATAGCTGGACAGGGTTCGGAAATAAACATAAACAATGCTTCCATAAAAGAGGGTCACCATGGTGAGGTGGGAGCCACAGGTAGAGAAAGCTTTGTGCTTCCCCGATGTTGAGGGGATTGTAAGAGCAGCAATGAGGATCCTGACAGAAGAGATAACACATATAAAGGGGGTCACCAGGGATATCTATCCTCCTGTGTTAATTACAATTTCATTGACAAATGTGGAGGAGTAGGACAATTTCAGCAGGGGGTTGATGTCACAGAAGAAGTAGGGGATAACACTGGAGTCACAGAAGGTGAGATGGTTTATCAGGAGAACTAGTGAGAGGGAATGGAGGTCAGAGAAGGAGCAGGAGAAGGCCAGCAGCAGGACACAGCAGTGGTATCTCATGGTGGTGACATAGTGGAAAGGGTCACAGATGGCCACCAAGCAGTCAATGGACATGGCAGCCAGGAGATAGCTTTCTGTGTTGGCAAAAGCCAAAAAGAAATACATCTGGGTCATACACTGAGCATGGGAGATGGACTTCTTCCCTAACAGGAAGTTCACCAGCATCTCGGGAACAATGGTTGTTGTGTAGCAAACATCAATGAAGGATAAGACGCTGGGTAAAAAATATATAGGTGTCTGGAGCTGAGTGTCAGAGCGGATGGCCAGGATGATGAGCATATTTCCCACCAGAGTGACCATGTACATGATGAAGAACAGGGCAAAGAGTGGCTTCTGGTCCTCAGGCCGGGAGGACAGTCCCAGGAAGATGAACTCGGAGACACTGCCAGTTTTGTTGACCCTCTCCATAATCCTGCATGTGCCAGTGAATATGGAAAATTACAGAATTTTCAATTCAACAAGTTCCAACTTATTCCCATCTCCCCAAGGGTTCCTATAAATTGCTCATGATTCTGTCTTCCTTCCTTTCCACAAAAAGGCATTGAACAATACAAAAGGTTAACCTGTGTTAAATGCAGGGACATCAGAGAGAGGATTTCCTCAGAAAGAATCCTAGGTGGACCTCAGTGATGCATATTTCTCCAGCTCCCCATAAATACTTATTCAGAGGCTCATTTCTCTACTATCCTTGCAAACAAAACAAAGTAAATAAACAACAACAATAAAACCCAAATACCTAAGTGAATCAGGTAAATAACATGAATGCTGACATGATGCAGTGTTTATAGTCCCTATTTCAGAGACAACATTTCATTAAAAGCTGTCAAAAACCTCTATTATATATGAACCTATTTATTAGAACACTCTTAGACACTGGGGATTTATGGCTTCACAATTATTCAACACCATTGCATTAAGTGCTCACTGGAAACTCAATTACTTAGGACTGAACTTTGTACTGAGAGTACAAAGATCTGTCATTCTCGATTCCTAATCTTAAGGTGGTTATAGTTTAGTGGGAAAGAAATTTTTAAACAAATAAGCACAATAAAATGCTACAGGTGTAGTGACAGGCGCACTGGAAAGCAATGAGCTTAGTGTGGTGTCTCTGCTAAGAGCACACATTTTGAAATCAGTTCCTTTGTTTTCTGGGAGTGTGGTCTGGTACTGATTACCTAACTTTGATTCTTGATGTCCTCATCTGTAATATGGGGACAGGAAAAACCTTCTTAGCGCATCTTTGTTTCATCCTTCTCCACTTGCTTTATTTGTTTCTTTACTTCCTGCCAAAATCCTCTTCTCTGTCAGGTGTTCTGAGATGCTCTTGAAAGCAATTATTCTGTATTCTTTGCACATCTCTCAGCCTTTGATTTTTCACTGTTTGACCACCCTTCACCTGAATTTTTGAGGCTTTGAGAGAGAACTATTTTTGTGTGCTTTTAGGATTTGGAAATGAGTATGCAATTAAGGCAAATAATAACAGTTATGCCTAAGACGTAACAAGTTGTTACTATGTATAAGGCGCTGAGCTAAATATGTACATTACTCAAAACAACTCTGAGCTGCCTATCAACAGTATTCCCTTTTAACAGGTAAGGAAATTGAGGTTAAAGTGTTGAGTACTTTTTTCAAGATCATGCAGCTCCCAGGATCCAGAGCCTGGATCTCAACAAGGATGGTCTTAAACACCAAACGCTACCTCCTCACACTTTAGCAAAGCTTCAACAAGTTTATGCCAAAAATAAATGGGCTGAAGAGGGTTTTTTTTTCCATTGTAGACATTTTCTACCGCCAACATCCTTTTTCTAGTAACTGATCCACTTTCTTTTTTATTTTTTTTTTAATGTTTTATTTATTTCTAGGAGAGAGAGACAGCGTGAGCAGGGAGGGTCAGAGAGAGTCTGAAAACAGGCTCCAGGCTCTGAGCTGGCAGTCAGCACAGAGCCCGGCGGGGTTCGAACCCACGAACCGTGAGATCATGACCCAAGCGAAAGTCGGACGTTTAACCGACTAAGCCACCCAGGCCCCCCTTTTTTTTCAATTTTTTTTTTTAATTAACTGATCCACTTTCAAAATCAATGTTGCATGGAGTCCTTTACTGTAATTGCTGGAGACATGACCTCCCTAAAATCCCGTGTTGACTGGGGGCGGTGATCATGAAGCTGTGGCAGGGCACAGGAAAACAAACTCGGGACGCAGGGAAAGAAGCTGTGGGTTTGAATCATGGTCCTACTAGTCACAGTGTGTCCTGGTCAAAATTCCCTCCCTGCTCTGCTTCACTCTTCTCATACATAAGACAAAATAAAGCCTGCTCTCAAGAGAAAAGTGAGGAAGATGCATGTGGAAGCAGTTTGTAAGTCACAAGCGCAATAAACATCATGGGGCTGACTGGGAAATGTCTGATAAAGAAGAAGCTGGTGGCCGGGAAGGAGAGGCGGGCTCGACCAAATACAGAGCAGGAAGGAAAGGTCTTCTGGCTGTGACAACAGAGGGGGTTGGGGCTCGGAGCATGCAGGAAGACGGTGTTGCTGGAATCAGAATCATTTTTCCATTTTTTTGTTCTATCTAGTGTCCATCAGCACGGGCTCTGTTTCTCTAGGGATCTCCCTGTTTTACGTCATAAACATCTCTTGAATCTTGCAACCCATACCACTGGCACTCTGGTGAAAGCCATCATTTCCGCCTAGATTTTTGCAGTATTGTTCCCATCTCACAGCCCCTCTTGACACTCCCTCCGCCATCCATTCTCTGCACTGAATCCACAGTGTTCTTTTAACAATAAAAATGTGATCCCCTAACTCTTCAGGCTAAAGCAGGGCTAGCTTCCTAGGGCTGCTGTAACAAAGTCGCACAAACTGGGTAGCTTAAAACCATGGAAATATATTTTGTCTTGGTTCTGGGGGCTAGAAGTCCACCATCAAAGAGTTCGTAGGGTTGGCTCCTTCTGGGGGCTATGCCTTTCTCCTTGGCTTGTGGATACTGGTCTTCTCTCTTGGTCTCTTTGTTTTCCCTTATGCATGTGTGTTCCAGTGTCCAAATGTCCTCTTTTCATGAGGACATCAGTCATATTGGATTAAGATCCATCCTAATGACCTCGTTTTAACATGATTACCTCTTTAAAGACCGTATCTCCAAATAAGGTCACATTCTGAGATACTGGATATTAGGACTCCAATGTATCTTTTTTGAGGGACACAATTCAACCCATGACAGACACTTTCTTGCTGCATAAGCCTCCCCATTACCCACAGACTGAAGGCCAATTCCTTCTTGTGGCTTACTGAGCTTCCGTGAGGTGGCTCCTGTGGGCTCTGTGGCTCTTCTCCTGACTCCCTCCTAGCCCTCCCCAATTTCACACTCCAACTATCAGGCATTTTTGCTTCTTTTTGACTCAAGGACTTCCCCTCTGCTTAAATCACCCATTCTCCCTGTCTGTTAGTGGGAGGTCCTCACCCTCCAGCCTCCAGTAGCACATTCTTTCAGACCACCTCCTGCACACACAGTACAGAACTGGAGCTGAATCTTAGTATTTACAACACTGTCTTCCCTGCTAGACTGTGACCTGCCCAAGTATGAAGACCGTGTCTGGATCTTTGTTACACCACCCTCCCTGGCGTGCTGCCTGGAACATAATAGTCTCTTGATAAATATTTGCAGAATGAAAGAATGCCTGGATGGTCATTTTGGATTCTGAACAGATGTAAGAAAGAAATGCAATGAATCTCAAGTGGCTGTCTAAAGAACAGCGCTACACTTAATTCACTGCTGATGGTGCAGAGACCAGCAAGGAATGATAGGAGCCTTCTCTCTTGGAAGATGCTCTTTGGTTTCTTACTGCTTCAACTTCATTTTTTTAAATGTTTATTTATTTATTTTAAGAGAGAGAGAGCATGAAAGAGGGAGCAGCAAAGAGAGAGAATCCCAAGCAGGCTCTGTGCTAAGCACAGGGCCAGACTCAGGGCTTGATCTCACAACTGTGAGATCATGACCTGAGCCAAAATCAAGAGTCAGATGCTTAACTGACTGAGACACTCAGGTGTCCCTGCTTTAAAACAGACTCATAAGGAATCCTCCTGGGGGAAACTCAGAGATCCTATAGTCCAATCCCCTCATTTTATTAAAAATTTTTAAAATGTTTATTTATTTTTGAGAGAGTGTATGCGAGTGCAGGGGAGGGACAAAGAGAGAGAAAGACAAAGGATCTGAAGTAGGTTTTGTGCTGACAGCAGAGAGCCCGATGGGGGGCTTGAGTTCATGAACCATGAGATTATGACCTGAGTCGAAGTTGGATGCTCAACTGACTAAGCCACCCAGGTGCCCCCAACCTCCTCATTTTCAAGAAGAGGGAAAATGAGGGCTGCTGGGAAGCAGGACCTTAATTATCACGACCATTTGAATTGTTAGAACCAAAAGTGGAACCCAGGTCTGTTGGCTTCTCCCTGACGGGAAGAAATGCTTTGCCTGTCAGAGAGCTCATACAGTATGCAGGCAAAGGGCATAACTCTGGCCCACTCTTTAGGTGTGGAGTCCTGTCCTTATCAGGCAAGTGGTTTAGGGCAAGTTACTTATCCTCTCTGACATAGTCTTTCCATCCATAAAGTGGGGATAATGGGAAAATCTGTCTCACAGCATTGCTGGCTCAGTGAACATGTAAAAACCACAGTGCCTGGGAGGGGGTCAGCACCTCTAACCCCAAAGTTAGCGATTTATATTACAAGTCAGGAAAAAATATTTGGATAAAGTTAAGTGACCAGTCATGGTCAAAATTTGGAAGTCTGCCTGTTCTGCACTTAGGTTAACCAAACATGTGAAAACCGGAGACTTAGTCATGGTGACCACCCGTTCCTTTTTGTACACATAGATACCACTCGACTTCTTTGCGTTCATTTTGGAATGACACACGGGTAATCCTTTCCTGTTTCACTGATATCTTATCAAGACACTCAAAATGATTTTGACACGGACACTTGGGAACTCACTGTTCTCAGATGGTGGACAACGCAGAAGGCATACCTGGTAGATGTGGACTGTAAACGGGGACTCTAGTCCTGGTTGTTTGCTACATCCAGATGTTTTCTCTCCAGATGCAGATGTGTCCGTGTCATGTCTGCACATTTATTCAGAATCTTCACTTTAGCTAAAGGTCCCAGCTTCCTTAGATTGTTCCCTCACTTCTGTTGCAGGAAGCCAAGGAGAACAGGAAGGAGCAGCACACATGCTCAACAGATCCCTAAAACTGTTTCAAATTTCTTTCTTGTCCCTCTCTTGTCCCCAGCTCTAGCCAGACTCCTCACTTCAGAAGACCATTACCCAGAGTCACTCAGCTGAAGACTTACATGTCCAGAGATCCCTCCCAGTCTGTAATGGTTTAACCTTCCTTCACCAGGCCTCCCTGGGGCCGCTTGTGCTCTGAGGGAACAGGGTATTCTCTCTGCCTGCTATTCCCTTGGGCAAGTCTGCTCAGTGCCCTCTCCAAGATTAGAAAGCAAAGCAGAGCCCCAGGGGATGGAGAAGGTCAGGGGCCTCTTACTTGGTGTTGGGAATATTCTCTGAGCCTGCTCAGATTCATGGTCAGGACTCATAGGTGTGACTCAGAACAATGGTGGCTATTTTGGGAGATGGGGATGTCAATGGAGGTGACTTGTATTTTGTTTTCAAGGGGGATAGTCTAGCTAATTAGAGGGGCAACAGTTTTCAGATAGTGGAAAGGTGTGTGTGTGTGTGTGTGTGTGTGTGTGTGTGTGCTTGTGCTAGTCCAGGGACAAGTGATGAAGGTAGATTAGAGTCTGATGTTGATTTGTGATGTAGTATCAAGTTCATTGGGTTTAAGGGGGTGTTGATGATGTCAGGGGCTCTTAAGTGTTAGATTTCCAGTATGAAGTCAGAGTCACATTTTACATAGTTTGTCATTGGGAGAGCTTTTAGACTTGTTCCAGTTTCAGCTGAAATAGTGGCCCAGCTGATATGGAGTCATCTGTCTTCTGCAGAGAACCTCTGACTCCTGGGTTAAGAAGGGGTGTGCAGGCATGGCTCTTTGGATGCTGGGAAGCATTGTCAAGAATTTCTGTACCGATCAAAGGAGGTGACAGCATTTTCAGGAGGGGGACTGGACTTTCTGTTAATCTATAAATTGGAGTTTCTGAAAGTTGTCTTCTGACATACTGCATCAGGCTCTGTGCTGTGACAGCTCAGAGCCTGGACCCTACTTTTGATTTGGTGTCTCCCTCTCCCTCTCTGCCCCTTGCCTGCTTGTGCTCTGTGCCTCTCTGTCTCTCAAAAATAAATAAAAATGTTAAAAAAAATAAAAAAAGAACTCTTCCCTTTATATACAAACATGTTTATTTATACACAAACAAAGCCTTGCTATTTGTATTATTCTGCAACTTCTTCCCCCAATGGAATATTCTATCAGTGATTATCAACAGCACTGATATTAAAAAATATAACAACTGAACTACCGATATAAATTAATTTATAAATATAAAATATATATTCTATTTAGTGTCTAACTCAACCTAACTGTATACATCAGCAGTCACTGAATTATGTGGCCTGATGGCCAGATTACGTCCACCACCTGTTTTTGCAATACAATTTTACTGGAACACAGAATACTCATTTGTTTACATTTTGTCTGCAACTGCTTTTGCAGTACAGTGGCAGGGTTGAATAGTTGTGGCAGGGACTCTATAATCTGCAAAGTATTTACTATCTGGTCTTTTACAGTAAAGTTTGTCAAATCCTGACAAATATTATAGCGTCACTTAACAAGTCATTACAAGCTTGAGGGCAAATAGTTTGTCAAGTTATTTTAATAATTTCCAAATAATCTGTTGATTTAAGAATATTTTATGAATTGAAAAAGTATTTTATGGAAGTGTGATACACATACAGAAAATTAAGCAAGTCATAAGAGATTTACCATAAAATGAAAACACCCACTTAACCACTACTGAACTCTTATCAGCACTTCCCATCCTTCCCTCCTTCCTGCTCCCAAAGATAACCTCCCTACTGACTTCTAACACTATAAGCTAGGTTTTCCTATTTTTGACCTTTATATAAATGGAATCATATCACATGTATTCTTCTGTGCCTAGCCTCTTTTGTTCAAAATTATGTTTCAGGGATTTTAACAGAGTTTTATTTGTTTGTTTTGTTTTGTTTAAAGTAGTTTCCATGCTCAAAGCGGGGCTTGAATTCAGGACTCTGGGATCAAGAGTTAGATGCTCTACCTACTGAGCCAGCCAGGCACCCTGAGAGGGCTGCTCCCACCTGCACCCCCCAGAGATTTTTGTTTTGTGTAGTTGTAGCTAGTTCGTTTTCACTATTTTATAGTATTCTTCTGTATTGCTATATATCAATTTAGTTAGCACTTTTGTTGTTAATGGACATTTGGGTTGCTTTTGGTTCTTGGTTCTTCTAACTATAAACATAGTTGGAATATTTGCTGCTATAATATTCTCATAAATATTTGAAACACATTTACACATCTTTCTGTTGGGTGTATACCAGGGTCATAGGGTATACATATATTCAATTATAGCAGATGGTGCCAAATCATTTTTCCAATATGCTTGCTGCAATTTACCTCCTATCATTACCATATGCATTCTAGCGCTCTCGCTAGCCAACATGTTTGCTTTCATTTTCCAAGTCGCTAAGGACTAATGAAATTAAGCTCTTTTCATTTATTTCCTGGCCATTGCAAATCTTCTTTTGTAAAGTGTCTGTTCAAGTCTCTTGCCCACCCTTCTATTGGATGTACTGTTGCTTTTTTACTGATTCAAGTCATTTAAAAAATGTATTGTGGATAAGACATATCCATAACCATGGTTTAGTTATATGTAATCTTTTCTTCCATTCTGTGGCTTGAGTTTTCATTTTCTTAGTGGTGTCTTTTGATGAATAGAAATTCTCTATTTTAATGTAATTTATCATCTTTCCCCTTTGTGATTACTTCATTTTCTATCTTAAGAAAAAAAAATTCCTATTCCAAATCATAAAGATATTCTTTTGTGATTATTTTGTATAAAATTTGTTTTGCCTTTCACATTTAGTTCTATAAGTATGAATTAATTATATATATGGTGTGATATAGGGTTCCTTCCCACCCCTACATATATATACAAGTAACCCAGAACTGTTCCTCAGAAAGATATCCTCTTACATTTACTTTGTAGGCTACCTCTGTCATGATCAACCATCTATATATGTGAGGGTCTCTTTTGGGTGTCTCTACTTTATTCCTTTGTTCTACTTGACTACCTTTGAGCCAATGTCACTCTAACTTAATTACTGTCATTTTATAATAAGTCTTAATATCTTGTGGGATAAGTTTCTCACCTTATTATTCTTTTTCAAGTCAGTTGTGGCTAATCTTGGCTTTTTGCCCTTCCATATAAGTTTATGAATCAGCCTACCAAAAATGCCTCCTTGGGTTTTGAATGGGATTTTACTGAATCTTTAGTTTAACTGAAGAGAATAGCATCATTGAAATAACCCATATTTGGGGTGCCTCGGTGGCTCAGTCGGTTAAGCATCCGGCTTCGGGGCTCAGGTCATGATCTCATGGTTCGTGGGTTCGAGCCCTGTGTCGGGCTCTGTGCTGACAGCTAGCTCAGAGCCTGGAGCCTGTTTCAGATTCTGTGTCTCCCTCTCTCTCTGACCCTCCCCTGCTCACGCTGTCTCTCTCTCTCTCTCTCTCTCTCAGAAATAAATAAAAAACACTTTAAAATGGAAATAATCCATATTCTAATATGTGAACTTGTTTGTGTCTTTCCATTTAATATGTCTTTCTAAATCTCACCCAATCACGTTTTATAATATTCTGTGTAGAGGTCTTCCACATCTTCATTTGATTTATCTCTATGTATTTGATTTTTAATGCTTTTTTAAATAAACTCTTTTTAAACATTCATTTTTGTTTTTGTTTTCTTAAATAGTTTATTATCAAGTTGGATTCCATATAACACCCAGTGCTCATCCCAACAAGTGCTCTCCTCATGCCCACCACCCACCTTCCCCTCTCTCCCACCCCCATCAGCCCTGAGTTTGTTCTCAGCATTCAAAAGTCTCTCATGGTTTGCCTCACCCCCTTTCCCCAACTATTTTTCCCCTTCTTCTCCCCCATGGTCCTCTGTTAAGTTCCTCCTAATACAACTATATGTGCAAACATATGGTATCTGTCCTTCTCTGCCTGACTTATTTCACTCAGCATAACACCCTCAAGGTCTGTCCATGTTGCTACACATGGCCAGATTTCGTTCTTTCTCATTGCCATGTAGTATTCCATTGTATAGATAAACCACATCTTCTTGATCCATTTGCCCGTTGATGGACTCTTAGGTTCTTTCCGTGTTTTGGCTATTGTTGAGAGTGCTGCTATGAACATTGGGGTACATGTGACCCTATGCATCAGCACTCCTGTATCCCTTGGGTAAATTCCTAGCAGTGCTATTGCTGGGTCATAGGGGAGCTCTATTGTTAATTTTTTGAGGAACCTGCACACTGTTTTCTTTCTTTCTTTTTTTTAATGTTTTATTTATTTTTTAGGAGAGAGAGAGAGACAGTGTGAGCAGGGGAGGGTCAGAGAGAGAGGGAGTCACAGACTGAAACAGGCTCCAGGCTCTGAGCTGGCAGTCAGCACAGAGCCCGACGCGGGGCTCGAACCCACGAACCGCGAGATCATGACCTAAGCGAAAGTCGGACGCTTAACCGACTAAGCCACCCAGGCGCCCCATGCACACTGTTTTCCAGAGGGGTTGCACCAGCTTACATTCCCACCAGCAGTGTAGGAGGGTGCCCTTTTCTCCACATCCTCACCAGCATCTAGAGTCTCCTGCTTTGCTCATTTTAGCTGCTCTGACTGGTGTGAGGTGATATCTCAGTGTGGTTTTGATTTGTTTTCCCTGATGAGGAGGGATGCTGAGCATCGTTTTGTGTGTCTGTTGGCCATCTGGATGCCCTCTTCGGAGAAGTGCCTGTTCATGTCTTCTGCCCATTTATTCACTGGATTATTTGTTTTTTGGGTGTGGAGTTTGGTGAGTTCCTTATAGATATTGGATACTAGCCCTTTATCTGATATGTCATTTGCGACGATATTTTCCCATTCTGTCAGTTGCCTATTAGTTTTATTGATTGTTTCCTTTGCTGTGCAGAAGCTTTTTATGTGGATGAGGTCTCAATAGTTCATATTTGTTCTTGATTCCCTTGCCTTTGCGGATGTGTCAAGTAAGAAATTGCTGCGGTGGAGCTCAAGGAGGTTGTTTCCTGCTTTCTCCTCCAGGGTTTTGATGGTTTCCTGTCTCACATTCAGGTCCTTTATCCATTTTGAGTTATTTTTGTGTATGGTGTGAGAAAGTTTCATTCTTCTGCATGTTGTTGTCCAGTTCTCACAGCACCATCTGTCTCCCATCTGTCTCCCAGACAGCCAAGAGGCTGTCTTTTTTCCATTGGATATTCTTACCCACTTTGTCAAAGATTAATTGGCCATACATTTGTGGGTCCAATTCCGAGTTCTCTATTCTGTTCCATTGGTCTATGTGTCTGCTTTTGTATCAATATCACACTGCCTTGATGATGACAGCTTTGTAGTAGAGGCTAAAGTCTGGGATGGTGATGCCTCCCATTTTGGTTTTCTTCAATATTACTTTGGCTATTTGGGGTCTTTTGTGGTTCCATACAAATTATAGGATAGTTTGTTATAGTTTTGAGAAGAATGCTAAACATTCATTTTTGTAGCTTTATGGAAACACAATCAATTTTTGTGCAGTGACCTTGTATCCAGCAACTGTGCTAAATTCACATCAATTTTAATGATTTATGTGTATTTTTTGATTTAATAAATTTATAACAATGTTATCTATGAATAAAAGCAGTTAATCCTTACTTTCAAATCTTTATGCTTTTTTCCCCTTCATTTTACTGCATCAACTAGGAATTCCAATAAAGAAGATACAACAGTGGGCATTCTTGTCTCATTCCAAACCTCAGAGAGAAAGCATTGCATATTTATCTTTAATTGTGATGTCTGCTGTACTTGCTGTAAATACTTTTTATATAAAATAAATTAAGTGCCTTCCTCCTATAGTTTGCCAAGAATTTTTATTTTTGGTTTTTACTAATTATAAATGGTTATCAAATATTACTGTTACATTTTTTAGACATCCTTGTGATTTTCTACTTTATTCTATTAATGTGGTAAATTATATTGATTGATTTAGATTGTTTAAATAACCATGCTTTATTAAAAGCATTCCTATGTACTATGCTACCTTTTAATTTTTATATAGTACATTATATTTCATTTACTAAATGTTTTGTTCAGAAGTGAAATTGGGCTCTAATTTTCTTTTCTTGCAGCAACCTTTTAAGTGTTGCAGTGCCTGTTACCAAGGTTGGGTCTTGGGTAGGGAATGACAATCAAACATGTGAGCTACAATAGGCTTCACCCAGCATCAAACTGACATAGCTTTGCAATAGAATAAATGACAGGGAACGCATAATGTATTACAATAGCACTGTAGAAGTCTTGTTGGTCCTATATGCATCTCTCTAGGTCCACAGTAATTTCACACTAGCATGTGAATGGTTATGGGAGATGAGCCAGACTACATCAGGTCTAGAATTGCACCATATCTGGAGTCTTCTTGGCTTTTATACCTTGATGATCATATAGCCCTATCTGGGATCTGTTTCTAGCTCTCATTTTTCTCTGCAGCTGCCTCTTGTTCATTATTGGTTACCCAACAGGAAATGTTGACAAAGAGGCACAGCACGCTGGTTCACTGCATGGCAGGATCCTAATTTATCTTAGAGCTGGTATACTCTTATACATTCTCTGAATTACTGTTGCAAGATGTAGAAATAAGAGTCAAATTCTCAGGTTTTCTGGAGGATGAAGAAATGGTTATAATTTACCTGCTGGATCTTTCTGTCCAGCTAACCTCTGACAATTGTCGATACTTCCTTGCTATATTCCTTAGGTATTAAAAAATTCTTAATACAGTAATTTCTACATATTTGATATAAAAAAAGACATTTTAAAATTCTGCAACACTAGGACCTGTATTATTGAATTAGGAGTTGGTATTCCTTCCCACTAATCACATCAAGCCATGACTATATTACTTCACATGATTTCTGATTAACACTTTTTAGCTGGACTATTTCTCTCCCTTCCTCCCCCCTTTACAATAACTGTACTTGTTATAGGCTTCAACAGAGGCATTCAATTACATCTATCACTTTTTAAAAAAATTTTAATATTTATTTATTTTTGAGAGAGAGAGAGAAAGACAGAGTGCAAGCAGAGGAGGTGCAGAGAGAGAGAGGAAGACACAGAATCCAAAGCAGGCTCCAGACTCTGAGCTGTCAGCACAGAGCCTGATGTGGGGCTTAAACCCACAAACTGTGAGATCATGATTTGAGCTGAAGTCAGAAACTTAACCGACTGAGCCACTCAGGCGCCCCACATATATCACTTTTGTAGAGGCAAATTCACTTCTTTTTTTTGGTTAATAAGTCTCCCTGGGTATTACATCAATTGGAAATTTTGGTTTGGTTCCCTAAAAGATATTTTAATTCTGGAAAACATTTTATACCTATGTTCCACTTCCATTTATTTTTTAACTTGATTTAAAAATTTTTAGACCATATAAATCTGAATAGCTGCAACAGAGAGATTCAATAGTGCTTAACACATCCTCATTAGTTATTATAACCAATGTTCCTTTCCTAACCTTCCCAGAAAAAAAAATTATTATGTCCCATACATTTCCTGTAACTGATGTAATTACTAAAGATCATTGCTCAGTAGACTCTAGTTTCTGTCTGGTCTGGGGCATAATTATACATTCACTAAAGAACGAGTTTTCTACCAACCTAGGATCTAGGTATCACTGTGGAACACCACTCATTTGTCTTCCATGAGGATGATCCAAAATTGATCCTTTACCTGTTCAACATTACCAATAGCATCACAGAGAACTAAATTCCTTTTTCAGAAGTGTCAGTAAGCACCATGCTTATCGGCAAAATCTTGCCTTGGTTTAGGCTGGCCATACTGTTCCCACATATGGAACTCCTCTTGTCTGAACCTATAGCACAACTGGCCACTGCTGTTTAAATATATCAGATGCTATTGCTGTCAGCATGGCAATTGTTCCTTCCTGGGTGAGGGTATGTGTTCTTTCCCACAGTTATTGACAAGCAAAGTGCTGAGTCAGTTTAGTAAATGCATAATGTATTCAAATACTGCTTCATCACATTTCTGGGCCAAATGCTAAGTTCAGCCAGTTTCCTAGAGGAAAACTCCCTCTGGTGACCATTTAGAATGTCAGAGACTTCAGGATAGTAATTTCTCTTGACTCCACACACTTAATCAAGCTTTTGACTCCTTAACTCCCTGTTAGTCCTCAGAGCCAATGCTGTATGATTGCAAGGCTAATTCAAGTATACTATGTTCACCAGAAAAGGGTTATGTTTCTCAAGGAATAGCCAGGTGAGCATATTCATGTAACAGGTACAGTTCAATTCAAGTATCTTAAAGTCTTTTCACAATTTTGGGGGGGTACTTTGCAGAGTGAAATCATCATTGGTAAGTGACAACTCTGTAATGTCAACATTAACCTTCTGTTCGCAGGTCTCTTCTTTTCTTGTTCTCCTTTCCATTCCTTTTCATATCCTTAAACCTTGGACTTAACATGGGATTAAAATGTTAAAAAAAAAAACATTTACCTCTTGGACATCATTGTAATTCCTTGAGTACCTGGTGGTGCAGTTTTCCACCCATGTTTTTATCAGGTAAGTTAAAAGAGCAAATTAAATTCCAACATATTGGCAGATGACAGCAGTGTGTCTCCCTCACATCCAGGTACTCACTTTAATAAAGGTGTCATCCTGGTTTAAAGAAAGATAATGTAGCAGTTGTTGGCTAACAGTCACAGTATTCCCAGTGATGTTCAAAGGCAGGAATCAAAATGAAAAACATGACAACATGGGACTAAAATGATAATTCCAATCTACTATTATCAGGCAGTTCATCAAGGAATTCTGAGTGATTTCTTCTTTTCAAATTGTATATATAAGGTCTCAGTAAATTGTTGCAGTGTGGCTTTTGTCTAATTGTCCTTCCTGGGAAAATGAATCCTGGGGCATCTGCTAGAATTGGCCATGAGTAAACACTACATATGAGAGGAACAGCTAAGACTGTTACTCTCATGCAGTGAGGTGGTTTTTAAGGAAAGAATGACAACTCCCTTTCCTGTTATTATTTTCCATTATGTTATCTCTTTTCAACTGCCACAGATCTCTCTCACTTTTTCTAATCATTACTTGTCTTACCTAGACTGGGCTTCACTGGATAAACATCGCTGGTTCAGCTATAGTGCCCTCTAGAGGCATGTAGTGGGATTAGGCTCTCCAGAGCTGCTGCTTTTGTTCATTTCTGGGAAGAAGAAAGGCAAAGGATGCTGGGCCAATCTCCACCAGGAAAGAGGGAGGCATCACCTATGGTCAGTCTTAATTTAGAGCCATTAGGTGAAGTCACTATCTAGTTCATTTTTATTTTAGAAATATGCACAAGTTTAGAGGAGTTTAAGTTGAATTCTGAGCTGCAATGTCTCCTTCTGTATGGACATTCAGATGTTATCCTGGACTCAAGTCAATTAGATTGACAAGACATAGAGGCATTTTGTGAGGTGGAGATAATTTTTGTGAGGTGATAGGTAGCATTATCCCTGTCCCACTCATTCCTACCTCTGCGTGTCCCCAAAATTTCAAAGGTATTCCCCTAATACTGTCCCTTATATTCAGATGAAGCACACATTTGCCTGGTATTAATCTGTACTGTGCACCAGTGCTGATAGTCCCAAAGTTTCTTCTCATTACCTCCAAGTCATCCAACCTCTTTCAAAATTGAAATGTAGTTTACATGAAGTAAAATAATGCAAATTTTTAAGTGTATAGCTTTTACTGATGATTTGTTTATCTAATTCTTACTGATGAACATTTGACTTGTTTTTAGTTTGTTCTATTATGAATAAAGCTGCTGTGAATATTCTGTACAAGATATTTTTAATAGATTTAATGTTGTATGCTTAATTTTATTAGGAATTGTCAAACTGTTTTCCAAGGTGATTACATAATTTCACATTTCCACTATCGATATGTGAGAATTTTGGTGGCTCCAAATCCTACATGAATTTTGTATTGTCTTTCTAATTGTAGCCATTCTATTGAGGGTTATGTAATATCACATCGTGACTTTAATTTACATTTACCTGGTAAGTAGTGATGTTGAGGGTCTTTCAAATGCAATATTGTCCATTTGAATGTCTTTTTTTGTAAAATGTCTTTTCAAGTTTTTTGTCCACTTTTAAACATTAAATTTTATGCTTTTACTTTTTGATTTGTATAAGTTCTTACGTATGTCTTTTGTCTGATATATGTAGTGTGAATATTTTTTCCATTTTTTTCTTTTTTAAGTTTATTTATTTATCTTGAGAGAGAGAGAGCATTGGGGAGGGGCAGAAAGAGAGGGAAAGAGAGAGAGAGAATCTCAAGTAGGCTCTGTGTTGTCAGCACAGAGCCCGATATGGGGCTCAAACTCTCGAACCATGAGATCATAACCTGAGTGGAAAGAGTCATGACTCTTAACTGACTGAGCCACCCAGGTGTCCCTCCATTTTCATTTTCTTAAAGTGACTGTTGGTGAGCAAACGTTTTGAATTTTGTGCAATCTACCAAATAATTTTTCTCTCACAGTTAGTCCTTTTGTGTCATGACTGAGAAATCATCACTCATGTCAAGGTCACGAATATATTTTTATATTATTTTTGTTTGAAAAATGCTTAATGGTTTTAGCCCTCACATTAAATGTATGAGCCTTTTTTAATTCGTTTTCATGTATGGTGTGCAGTAATTAGTAGGCTAATTGTTTTCTGTATGCATATCCAGTTGCTCCAGCATAATGAATTGAATGGTGCTCCTTTCTCCACTAAATTGCATTGAAACCTGGCCAAAAGTCAGGTGATAATACAAGTAAGGATTTATTTCTGTGTTCTCCATTCCGTTACCTTGATCTTTTTATGTATTCTACACCACATAAATACTGCACTATATTAATTACTTTACCTTTGTAGAGGTCTTAAAATTTGGTAATGAAATTTTGGTTTCCTCCAATTTGGTGATTTTTCTTCAAGACTGTCTTAGCTGTTCTGGGTTGTTTTAATTTTCATTTAAATTGGGCTTGTCAATTTCCAAGGACAATGGACCAGGCTCCTGCGCTGAAATTTGGAATAAAGTGGGTGTAATCGTTCCACAGAATCATTCCACAGCTTAAGTAGCAGCAGCCTGGCCACATTTGGTGTAGGGTATCTATAGACTGTGGTTACAGGAGAGGGTGACAAAGGAACACAGATTACAATGACCTCTTGTTTCTCAATGGAAACACTTGATGCTGTAGGATAATGCAGGTATATCTTTAAACTTTCAAAAATTTTGGTTTCTAGAATGTTATATATCATCAAATAATAATTCAAGTGACAGAATCAAAATATGATGTTTCAGATATGCAAACCCATAGAGAGTTTCTCCACTTTGGTAGTTTACAAAGAAATTCTTTCACCATTGCATTGGTCACCTGATTTATTAATAGGTTTATATTCAGTGTGCTATCAATATTTATTTAAATGAATTAGACATTACAAACATCTATCAATTGGAAATTCTCTCTCTTTCTCATCCCCTACTACACTTACATTCTTACTGCATTGACTATACCCCATATATATTTATATAATCTTTAAAAACATAATGAATTCATACCTTTATACTTCTTCTATATCTTAATTTTTCTACTTAATGGCTTTTCAAGGAAGTAATAGACATTTATTTGATTTTTTCTACTTGCTGCATATTCTTTTTTAAAAAAAATTTTTTTTTGAGAGACAGAGAAAGAGAGCAAGAAGAGGAGAGGGGAAGAAGGAGAAAGAGAGAATCTTTGGCAGGCTCTAGCATAAAGCCTGATGCAAGAGTTCTATCGCATGACCCTGGAATTGTGACCTGAGCCAAAATCAAGAGCTGTACACTCTCTGACTAAGCCACTCAGGTGCCCCTTAACTTGCTGCATATTCTTACACTCTATGTAATTAATCATAATTTCTCCATTCCTTATTGATAGGATTTTAGGTTGTTGTCAAGTTTTAAAACATTTTAAAATGTTTTTATATATATTTGAGAGAGAGCAAGTGGGGGAGGGGCAGAGAGAAAGGGAAACGCAGAATATGAAGTAGGCTCCAGGCTCTGAGCTGTCAGCACAGAGCCCGACACAGGGCTGAACCCATGGGCAGTGAGAACATGACATGAGCTGAAGTAGGATGCTTAACAACCGAGCCACCCAGGTGCCCCAGTTGCTGCCAATTTTTATCTGTCATAAACTGGGAATCACTGAAAAAGTGTACCTCAATATCCAGTATACTTTTATGATACTATTTCCATTGGTTAGAATCTGAATAGCGGGAGTTTCTAGAATAAAGTATTAAATCACATATTTTTAAACACATACTTTTAGGGATAGATGGAGGAAAGAGAGGTTCCAACTTCCCCACTGTGGAATGGGTAACTTTCATGTAATCACTCTTGGTGTTTGTTCTTTCTGGCCATTACCATTTTTAAGTTGCATAGTAATAATAATAATAATAATAAGAGGACATTTAAAAGAAATAAAGCCACAGCAATATAATCAAGAATAGAAAGATAAAGAGTGCCTGGGTGGCTCAGTCGATTAAGCATCTGACTTCAACTCAGGTCATGATCTCATGGTTCATGCGTTCAAGCCCTGTGTCAGGCTCTGTGCTGACAGCTCAGAGCCTGGAGCCTGTTTTAGATTCTGTGTCTCTTTTTCTCTTTGCCCCTTCCCCACTCACACTCTGTCTGTCTACCTGTCTGTCTGTCTGTCTCTCTCTCTCAAAAATAAACAAACATTAAAACATTTTTATAAAGAATAGAAAGGTAAGAGTAAAGGCAAAACTTATTTTTTAAGAAATAAAAAGTTTTATGAAAGAGAAAAATAAGAAATTATGAAAATTCTAAGAATGAAAAAATTAGCTAAAATTCTCCTCCTTCCCTTCCCTCTCTGCCTCCATTCTTTCCCCCTTGAAATGTTTTCAAAGATATTCTACAACTATAAATTAGATAATGGTTTTCAGCAATATACTGAAAGATGAAAGGTGTTGGAGAGTAACTCTTAATAAAAGGAGAGCTTTGTGGGGATGAGCACTGAGTGTTATGTGGAAACTAATTTGACAATAAACTATTTGTAAAAAAAAAAAAATAAAAAATAAAAGGAGAGCAAATTGTTCAGGAAATATTAGTTGGAAATGATTATTTTAAAGCACTATTTAGAGGATGGGAGTGTGATGAATCTTTGTGAGAAAGTTGAGGAATAGTGAGGAAGAGGATCATGATTTAAGCAGCGCAGGGGACAACTGTGGGCTGTCATCAATGCATGTGATCACCCACAATAGCTTTGTCTCACATGGGTTAAAAAAAGCTAATCTCCAAGAGTTCAGCTGTTTACCAAGATCTAGTAGATAACAGAGGCAAATGCAGTAGATTCCACTTGTGGGTTTGTCAAGAGAGTGCTGCCTGGGATTTCCTCCTGCCCATCAGCTTCCTCAGGCCCCGTTTCAGGTCTTTATTTCTCAGGCTGTAAATAAAAGGGTTTAGCATGGAGGAAAGAACTGTGTAGACAATTGTTGCTATGTGGTCCTTGGCAGTGTAGCTATACAGGGGCTGTAAATAGACATAGAAGATGCTGCCATAAAAGAGTGTTACCACGGTGAGGTGAGAGCCACAGGTGGAGAAGGCTTTGCGTTTCCCAGCAGCCGAGGGGATCTTGAGAACTGTGATGAGGATTCGTATATAAGAGAAAGTAATACACAAAAAGGGAGTCACCAAAACAATGGAACCTTCTGACATTATCACGACTTCATTGACAAATGTGGAGGAGCAGGACAATTTCATCAGAGGACTGAGGTCACAGAGGAAGTGATGGATAACATTGGAGTCACAGAAGGTGAGACGATTCAGTAACAGGGTGTGTAGGAGTGAGTGGAGGTGAGGAAGTGAGCAGGAAAAGGCCACCAGCAGAACACAGCGACGGTGGTTCATGGTGGTGACATAGTGGAAGGGGTCACAGATGGCCACATAGCGGTCAAAGGCCATGACTGCCAGGAGGCAGCTGTCAGTGTTGCCCAGAGCATAAATAAAATACATCTGTGTCAGACACCCAGCATAGGAGATGGTCTTCTCTGACAGGAAGCTCACTAGCATCCTGGGGACAATGGTGGTTGTAAAGCAAATGTCAGTGAAGGACAGGAAACTCAAGAAGAAATACATGGGGGTCTGGAGCTGGGGGTCAGAGTGGATGGCGAGGATGATGAGTAGGTTCCCTGTTATGGTGACCAGGTACATGGTGAGGAAGAGGATAAAGAGTGGCTTCTGGTCCTCAGGCCTGGAGGAGAGTCCCAGGAGGATGAACTCAGAAACACTGCTAGTTTCATTGACTCTTTCCATTGGCTTGAGTCTAGTTATATACAAGATGTCTTGTTATTTACTACACTGCAGGTCCAGAACTCAAGCAAGTCTTTTTTTTTTTTTTTTCTCTGTTTGGTTGCAATTAGTTGCTCCGTAGGGATAGGTTGTCAGTCTCATGGTCTTTGATGTGGTCCTTACTTCCCAAATCCATGGATATTAAAAGGGCCTTATATTGAAGGCTGAGGGGACAGAAGAAGAGTTTACCTTTAGAAACCATCAGAGATGGACCTTGCTGATTCCAGTTCATTACTTCTTATTCTGTGAAAACCTGTTCCCTTGCTCGGGGATTTAGCAATAAAAACAGGTAAATCCTTGCCATTGTGTAGCTCGTGTTTAGTTGGGGAGACAGATCACCGATTAACAACATAAAGCAGTGCATAAGTGATGGAGATGAGTGGGGGGAGTTTGCCAAAGTAACCAACAGGGAAAATCTCAGGGGAAGGTTGAACCTAGTTTCACAAAGTAATTTTTTTCTCCTCAGGGTACAAAATGAAGGGTTCATCCTCCTTAACTCATGGCATGCTGTCATCACCAGTGTAAATCTCCCCTTTGCTGTAAATTATTTTTTCTTTCTTTAATAATCTGTCCAAAATCATGTTTATGCAGGATGGACACCTATTGTTGTGTTTTCAACTCATGCTTCATAATTACAATTCCTATATGTATGCAAAAATATCTATGAAAACATTAATTTTATATATGTTAACTGTTGACATATTTGTGCTTTTTTTCTCAGTTACATCCAATTACCTGGTAACGGACATCAAAGTGGCCTCCATTTATCGCTACTACAAAAGTCTCTGCAATGAGAGACCTTGTACAAAGTGTTTTAAATCAATTTTTTGGAGTCAGCATATTCACCCATACTGCACCAATGGACATATAACATAGAGATTTTTGAAGTTTGATACATTGTTTATTATATATTCCTTGTTACCATAAAAATCCCTACAAGGAACATGCTTATATCATGAAATTGTTTGAAATAATTTCTTTAGAAGCAGCATACTCTTTCACACCTTTTCAATTATCCTTTTACATTAGATTTTCATGCATATTAGTATTATTCTATATTAATATGGAAATATCAATGTAATAATTCATTTATAATTAAATGCTATGCATATATTAACAATTACACAATGCCATGTTTTTTGTGATTATAGTTAATACCATTACACTGCATATTCCAAATTTGCTAAGACACCAAATCTTAAAGAAAAATGTTTACAAAGTAATTGTAAATTGCTAAACATCTTGGTACCTTAGACTCACCATGTTTGATATTGGACACAAATATACACATACTCATGAGGGTTTAGTGAGAAATGAGAAGAGAAGACAGAAGAGAGACAAGCATATTGTGAACACTCAGGAGAAACTCTTGATCATCATTAATCCCATTGTTGCTTTCCCTTATCTGCTATGACTGGTTGTCCTCAAAATCAATTAATTCACATGCTTAAAGTATCATATCTCTCACTGCAAAGTTGTCAGACTTGTAAAATATTATACGTGATTTTGTAAGATCTTATAGAAGGATTATTTGTTTATGAATTAAATGATTTGAGTGGTTAGTTAAAGTTAATAACAATAACCAATATTATTGAAAATTTATTACATGCCAAGCTGTGCGAAGCCCCTCACAAATCCCATGATAAGGGATCACAAGGCATTGGTTGTTATCAGAAGCCTGAGGCTGAGAGGTGAAGTGGTTTGCTCAAGGTCACTAAGGAAGTAAATAGCAATCAGGATTTGAACCCTAAACAGAATCACTCTGAAGCTCATGCTCTTAACCCTCAGGCTACACTCCACATGTTTTGCTGTATACATTGTCTGTCACAATCATGCACAGGTACAGTTTTTCTCACGGTGGTCATTTCCTACATGATTTCCCTTTCTTTCCCTCTTAACTAACAAGCTTTCTTCTCCCATGGTCAGAATATATCCTTGCGGTGGCTAGAGAGGTGACCTATCTTTCTGTGTTACACAGATGGTGGATTTGAAATTTTGAACATCCATATACATTGATGGCCAAAAGCAGGTGGAAAAAAAATGGCCTGCATGGCTGGAGCTGTTTGGCATGAGGAGTTGTGGTTGGTGCTGGAGAGTGTCCTGGAGTTAAGACAAAAGATGGGTGTTTGATTTGTACTCTGCCACCTGTTCACAACCTGAATCCTAATATTTTATGAATAGCAACTGAGATACCATGTCTGCAAAAACAGTTTGTTAAACACAGGTTAATATTAAAAAGTGAGAGATTTGTGAAAAGCCTGCCTGTGGAAATAAGAAATTAGTGGGGATTTGGTTTAATTAATGAGGTTGGGTGATCCAGGTCATTGATGAGAGGGTCAGCTACTCTGATAATTAGAAAAAAAGAAGGTCTTGGGGCGCCTGGGTGGCTCAGTAGGTTGAGCATCCAACTTCAGCTCAGGTCATGATCTCATGGTTTGTGGGTTCAAGCCCTGCGTCAGGCTCTGTGCTGACAGATCAGAGCCTGGAGCCTGCTTCAGATTTTGGGTCTCCCTCTCTCTCTGTTCTGCCCCTGCTCACATTGTCTTTCTCTCTCTCTCTCAAAAATAAATAAACATTAAAAAAAAAAAAAAAGAAAAAAGGAAGGTCTTGAATCTGAGAATCAGAAAGAACAGCTCTCAAAGCATAAGGTAAGTATGTAAGACTGGGAATATAATAGTTTACCTTTCCTTCCTTCCTTCCTCCCTCCCTCCCTCCCTCCCTCCCTCCCTCCCTCCCTCCCTTCCTTCCTTCCTTCCTTCCTTCCTTCCAACAGTGTTTTGCTTCTAGCAAAGCACACAGTGTAGCAGGTCTAGAGGTCAAACTGGATGGACTGAAAACTAAAAGCTGGGTGGAAGCTTTAGTAGGACCCTATGACTGCTTAATCCACAAAATATTTGAAATTCTCAGGGAGGAAAGAGTGTCAGAATTTCGAGGAGCCAAGAGGGTGGCCAGCTTACTGAAGCTCACCTCCAGGTCCAGATGCTGTTCTTTCCTTCCCACTTTCTCCAGAAGCTGGTCTGCACCACATCTGCTACTCAGCTGCAAGTCTGCTTCTCAGCCAGGCACAGCCCCCTCATGTTTCTCCCATGACACTCTGGGCTGATTAACAAGGAGAGGAACAGGAAAGGCGGGGGAGCTGAAGTGCTACTTGGAAGGGATAGTACGTTTCGCCTCACTGGCCTCCAACCCCTCAAGTCTGGCCCCAAGCATGTTGCTGCTTTCCCAGCTCCCCATCTCAGAAGGCAGAGATGCCCTGACTCAAGGGGCAAGGACCCTCTTGTGGCATAAGCCCAGGCAGCGTCTCCTGAGTCTGAGCTCTGCTCTGCTGGCCTCAGGGGCCCTTGTTAGGCTGAAGGAGTTGTGGTGTGATGACCTCTCAAGGGAGCTGGTCCTGTGATTGTTCTAAGCAGAGTAATCTGACTGGAAATCACACCTAACATGGTTGACTCCAGGGGATGGGGGAGCCTTGAAGCTTCCTGTTTCAATGTGGGGCTCATCCCAGAGCTTATTAACGTCACTGCCACATCTAAAGCATGTGCTTTAGTCTCCCCAACTCTGGGTTATCAGGGGTGGGAAAATATTTAAGTGGGTGAATATTTTATTTTGGGGATGCGGGTGTGGACTGGGGTGTATCTAGAACAGGGAGGTTGTAGTTTCCAGGGGATTCAGTGGGGGTAGATCAGTGGTGTGTATGTGGGGGTAGATCAGCGGTGTGTATGTGTGTTCCAGTATCTTGGCAGGCATGAGGACCAGATTTTTTTTTCCTGTGTGGGATTAGGTTAATGTTGGTTTATGTATGTGTAAAGCACAGGGTATGCAATGGTTGTCGTATTTAGCCAAAGGACTTTTGAAAAATAGTGTATGTTCAGAGCTTAGGCTCAGAGAAGTTTTTTGAAGTGGTGAAGAAAGAAAACTTTAATAGATGCTGCTCTTGCCAGTAAGTTAGTTGCTCTTAAGAAATTACTCAGCTTTTATAATACAGCCTCAGTTTTCATCTGAAAAATGAGGATAATGACTAACCCTGACATCAAAACCAGATAGAAAATTTATTTTGGAATTTTATACAGAGAATATTGTATATCATGGTAAACATAAACCATAACAAAGTATAGGAAATGAAACACATTTTGCTGTTGCCCTCAGTATAAACCACTGTTGTATGCAATCCCTTTCCTCCCTCCCTCCCTTCCTTCCTTCCTTCCTTCCTTCCTTCCTTCCTTCCTTCCTTCCTTCCTTCCTTCCTTCCTTGTTTCCTTTCCTTTCCTTTCCTTTCCTTTCCTTTCCTTTCCTTTCCTTTCCTTTCCTTTCCTTTCCTTTCCTTCCCTTCCCTTCCCTTCCCTTCCCTTCCCTTCCCTTCCCTTCCCTTTCCTTTCTTTTTCTTCTTCTTCTCATCCTCCCTCCTCTTTCTCCTTCTCCTTCTTTATATTTTAGTTAGCTAACACATAGTGCAATATCGGTTTCAGGAGTAGAATTCAGTGATTGATCACTTACATACAACACCTAGTGCTCATCACAAGTGACCTTCTTAATACCCATCACACATCCAGTCCACCCCTCACCCACCTCCCTCTACCAAACCTCAGTTTTTTCTATGTTACTAAGAGTTTCTTGTGGGGGCACCTGGTGGCTCAGTCAGTAAAGTGTCCGACTTTGGCTCAGGTCATGGTTTCACAGTTCATGAGTTTGAGCCTGCAATGGACTGGCTGCTGCCAGCTCAGAGCCTGGAGCCTACTGGATTTTGTGTCTCCTTCTTTCTGTCCCTCTCCTGCTTGTGCTCTCACTCTCTCAAAAATAAATTAATAAACATAAAAATTTAAAAAGAGTCTCTTATGGTTTATTTCCTTTTCTTCTTTTTACCCCTCGCATATATTCATCTGTTTTATTTCTTAAATTCCGTATATAAATAAAATTATATATTTGCCTTTCTCTGATTGAGTTATTTCACTTAGCATAATACATTCTAGCTCCATCCATGTCATTGTAAATGGCAAGATTTATTTTTTATGACTGAGTAATATTCTATGATATACATATACCACATCTTCTTTATCCATTCAACAGTTAACGGACATTTGGCCTCTCTCCATAGTTTGGCTATTGTTGATAATGCAGCTATAAACATTGGGGTGCATGTACCTCTTTGAATTTGTATTTTTTACCCTATGGGTAAAAATCTAGTAGTGCAATTGCTGGGTTGTAGGGTAGTTCTATTCTTAGTTTTTAGGAGCCTCCATACTGCTCTCCAGAATGGCTTCACCAGTTTGCATTCCCACCAACAGTGCAAGAGGGTTCCCATTTCTCTGTATCCTTGCCAACATCTGTTTATCTGGAGTTATTAATTTTAGCCATTCTGATAGGTGCGACTTGGTATCTCATTGTGGTTTTGATTTGTGTTTTTCTGATGATGAGTGATGTTGAGTATTTTTTCATGTGTCTGTTGGCCATCTGGATGTCTTCTTTGGATAAGTGTCTATTCATGTCTTCTGCCCATTTCTTCACTAGATTATTATTATTTGGGGGGAGGAGTGTTGTTTGATAACTTCCTTGTAAATTTTGGATACTAACACTTTACCTAATTTGTCATTTGCAAATATCTTCTCCCATTCCGTCAGTTGCATGTTAGTTTTGTTGATTGTGTCCTTCTCTGTGCAGAAGCTTTTTAGCTCAATGGTATCCCAATAGTTCATTTTGTTTTTATATCCTTTGCCTCCAGAGACATGTCTAGTAGGAAGTTGCTGCAGCCAAGGTCAAGTACTGCGTATGTTCTCCTCTAGGATTTTGATGGCTTCCTGTCTCACATTTAGGTCTTTCATCCATTTTGAATTTATTTTTGTGTATGGGGTAAGAAAGTGGTCCAGTTTCATTCTTCTGCATGTTGCAGTCCAGTTTTCCCAACACCGTTTGCTTTCAGCTGTTTTTGTGCCAGTACTATACCGTCTTGATGATTTCAACTTTGTAATACAGCTTGAAGTCCAGAAATGTGATGCTTCCAGCTTTGATTTTCTTTTTCAACATCAGTTTGGTTATTTGGGGTCTTTTCTGGTTCCATACAAATTTTAGAATTATTTGTTCTCGCTCTGTGTAGAATGCTGGTCTTATTTTGATAGGATTGTATTGTATGTGTAGATTGTTTTGGGTAGTGTTGACATTTTAACAATATGTGTTCTTCCAATCCATGAGCATTGAATGCTTTTCCATTTCTTTGTGGCTTCTTTCATTCCTTTCCTAAGCTTTCTATAGTTTTCAGTGCACAGATCTTTTACCTCTTTGGTTAGGTTTATTACTAGGTATTTTGTGGTTGTTGATACAATTGTAAATTCCTTAATTTCTCTTTCTGCTGCTTTATTAATGGTGTATAGAAATGCAACTGATTTGTGTAGTTGATTTTATATCTTGCGACTTTGCTGAATTTATGTATCAGTTCTAGCAGTTTTCTGGTGGAGTCTTTTAGGTTTTCCATGTAGAGTATCATGTCTTCTGTGAACACTGAAGATTTGGCTTCTTTATTTCCATTTTGGACGATTTTATTTCTTTCTGTTGTCTGATTGTTGAGGCTTGGACTTCCAACACCATGTTGAACAACAGTGGTGAGAGTGGACATCCCTCTCGTGTTCCTGACCTTAAAGGGAAAGCTCTCAGTCTTTCCTCATTGATGACAATATTAACTGTGGGTCTTTTGTATATGGCTAATATAAGCTTGAGGTATGTTCCTTCTATCCCTACTTTCTTGAGGATTTTTTTTATGAAGAAAGGATGCTACATTTTGTCAAATGTTTTTTCTACATCTATTCAGAGGATCATGTGGTACTTATGCTTTCTTTTATTAATGTGTATCACACTGTTTGATTTGTGGATATCGAACCACCTCTCCAGCCTGGGAATAAATACCACTTGATTGTGGTTAATAATTCTCTTAACGTATTGTTGGATTTGGTTTGCCAGTATCTTGTTGAGAATTTTTGCATCCATGTTCATTAGGGAGATTGATCTGTAATTCTCCTTTTTAGTGGGATTTTTAGCTGGTTTTGGAATCAAGGCAATGCTGGCCTCATAGAATGAGTTTGGAAGTTTTCCTTCCATTTCTGTTTTTTGGAAGAGCTCCAAAAGAATAGATACTAACTCTTCCTTAAATGTTTGTCAGGATTCCTCTGGAAAGCCATCTGGCCCTGGAATCATGTTTGTTGGGAGATTTTTGAATCAATTTACTGATTCAATTTCCTTACTGGTTATGGGTCTATTCAAAGTTTCTATTTCACCTTGTTTCAATTTTGGTAGTTTATACATTTCAAGGAATGGGTCCATTTCTTCCAGATTGCCCAATTTGTTGGCAAATAATTGGTCATAATATTTTCTTATTATTATTTGTGTTTCTGCAGTGTTGGTTGTGATCTCTCCTATTTCATTCTTGATTTTATTTATTTGGGCCCTTTCTTTTTGATCAATCTGGCTAGGGGGTTATCAGCTTTGTTAATTGTTTCAATGATACGTTCTGGTGTTTTTTATTTCAATATCATTGATTTCTATTCTAATCTTAATTATTTCCATTTTCTGCTGGTTTGGGGCTTTATTTGTTGTTCTTTTTCCAGCTCCTTTAGGTGTAAGGTTAAGTTCTGTAGTTGAGACCTTTCTTACTTCTTCAGGAAGGCCTGGATTGGTATAAACTTCCCTCTTATGACTGTCTTTGCTGCATCTCAGAGGTTTTGGACTGTTGTGATTTCATTTTCATTGGCTCCCATGTACTTTTTAATTTCTCCTTTAATTGTTTGGTCAACCCATTCATTTTTTAGCAAGATGTTCTTTAATTTACAAGTATTTGTGGTCTTTCCAAAGTTGTTCTTGTGGTTTATTTCAAGTTTCATAGCGTTGTGGTCTGAAAGTATGCCTGATATGACATTGATCTTTTTGTACCTGTTGAGGGATGATTTGTGACCAGTATGTGATCTATTGTGGAGAATGTTCCATATGCACTTGAGAAGAATGTGTATTCTGCTGTTTCTGGATGAAATATTCTGAATATATCTGTTAAGTCCATGTGGGCACAGTGTGTCATTCAAAGCCATTGTTTCCTTGTTGGTTTTCTGCTTAGATGATTTCTCCATTGCTGTAAGTGAGTGTTGAAGTCCCCTACTATTGTGGTATTATTATCAATGAGTTTATGTTTGTGATTAACTGATTTATATATTTGGGCTCTTCAAGTTGTGGGCATAATATTTATAATTTTTTAAAATGTAAAAATAGTTTTTAATACTTATTTTTGAGAACACAGACAGACAAACAGATAGAGTGTGAGTGGAGGATGGACAGAGAGAGAAAGACAGAATCTGAAGCAGGCTCTAGGCTCTGAGTTGTCAGAGCCCTAAACGGGGCTCCAACCCACGAACTGTAAGATCATGACCTAAGCTGAAGTTGGATGCTTAACAAACTGAGCCCCACAATCTTTGTTTTAGAAGCTAGTTTGGTTCTTTGCGACTGAGGGAAGCAAGATGCAGAGAAGTAGGGAACTCCATACATTTCACTTGCCCCTATCTCTCAAATGGAGAAGGCCTGAAGCCATAGGAACTCTTACAGAATCCAGGTTTTGGGAGGAGTTTGTCTTTCCAGGAGACAGAATCCACGGAGAAAACTTTGTAGCATGAGTGTGAACTGGGGAAGATAAAAACCGGCCAGGACCGGAGACACAGAGGGAGGGGAGGGAACCCCCTTTGTCGGGAACCAGGATGAGTCTAGGGGAAAAAGGAAAGAGTGGCCAGAACTGCTCAAGACACTGTCCCTATCACAGAAGAGTAAAACCTTGGCTCAGGCACAGAGGGATCTGGTTTCCCACTGGCCAGCTGATCCTACGTGGGATGCAATCTTCCCAGGAGACCCCAGGAGACACTGCTCCTCCCTCACCAGCTCGACCTGGAGGGGACACAGCAGCACCTGAAGCTGTGCCACAGTGCTTCAGGCTCAGCTCGATCCCCAGGGGGGAGGTGAGAGGCTTGAAACTGCTCTGAGGGACTTGCCTGTGAGTTTATAGAGTTTATATTTCAGGCGATATCAATGAGGCGCCCAGACTAAGATCTGGAAAGGAGGCCTGGCTTGGGATATAGAGCATGGCCCACCTTGGCTACGCCTGCAGCACAGGGAAATCAGACCCGAATGAGTGAGTTGCAACACTTGGTATGAGAAGGGACTGGGGCATGGCCACTTTTCTCTCCACAACCACCAAGGCAGGACCTCAGGGAATGGCTGGAAGGATGCAGCGGAGGCTAAGACCTGCCTACACCAAACCACGCCCATCCTCCCTAGAGAGGTGCCTTTTTATTAATTAATTACTTTTTTTTTTTTTTTACCAGAGCCCAGGGCAAGACCAACATGGATGCACTGCCCTGATTAATTCTGGCCACTGGCTTCCTTAAACAGTCACATTTAGTCCATTCTCTAGATGTATATTCTACACCTCCACCACTACCTTTTTATCTCTCTCTCTCTCTGGAGTAATCAGACTATATGGTTTCTCTGAGTAGCATTACCTTCATTATTTTGACTCGCCTCTCACCATATTCCCCTCTTTCTCTCTCTGAATTAAGCCTCTAGTCTCTCTGCCTGCTTGCTCATTTCATTTCCAATTTTGCTTCCTCCCCGCCCTGTCATTTCTCCCTTTGTATATGCTCTTCCATCAGCACTGCATACACCAGGCTCTTTATTTGTAGCTGGGAATTCTGGTTCTATCCTTTAGACTGTCCTTTGTCTAGTCGTTTTTTTTCTATTTTATTTTCTTTTTTCTTCTTTCTTTTTTAATGTATTTTTATTTTAATTATTAGTCTTCCTTCCTTCCTTTATGTCTGTGTGCGTGTGTGTCCCTTCCTTTTTTTTCCTTTTCTATTTTCCTTTCGGTTTGCGTGTTTGTTGGATTTACCTGTGCGTTTGTGTGGTCTTTTTCCCTGTGCGTTTGTCTGTCTGTTTTCTTTTCCAGGGCTACCTCAAGAAACAAGCCAAAGTACACATGGTGGAGAGTCCCAAATACCTCTACGAGTAGGAAAATAAAATAACCAAAGTCTCAACAAGAGAGACCAAGAGACACCATTTAAAGAACACTTCCTGAATGGATAGGCCTTGGACAGTCAAAGAGCCTTCTTTGGTACAGCAGCACTCACAGGTGCAGAGCACATAACAAGCTTTTAAAACTAACGAGACAGAAAGCTCACCAAAATGATGAAACGGAAGAACTCTCCTCCAAAGACATTCTAGGAAGAAATGACAGCTAAACAACTGCTCAAAGCAGACATAAGCAACATAACTGAACAAGAATTTAGAACAATAGTCATAAAATTAATCGCTGGGCTTGCAAAAGGCATGGAAGACATCAGAAAAACTATTGCTACAAAGACTATGGAGCTTAAAAATAGTTGTGATGAATTATAAAATGCTATAAATGAGGGGCATAATAAAATGGAGGTGTCCAATGCATGGATTGAAGAATCAGAAAGGAGAATCAGTGTTTCAGAAGACACAATTATAGAAAAAGAGGAAGCTGAGAAAAAGAGAGATAAACTGACCCAGCAACAAGAAAGGAGAGTTCGAGAACTCAGCAATACAATCAAATGGAACAATATCCATATCATAGGAATCCCATAAGAGGAAGAGAGAGGGTAAGGTGCTGAAGGAGTCCTTGAACAAATTATAGCAGAGAACTTCTCCAATCTGGGGAAGGAAATAGACAGTAAAATCCAAGAGGCACAGAGAACTCGCCTCAGATGTAACTTGAATAGATCTTCTGCATGACATATCATAGTGAAACTGGCAAAGTATAAGGACAAAGAAAGACTTCTGAAAGCAGCTAGGGATAAAAGGGCCCTAACGTACAAAGGGAAACCTATCAGAGTGGTGACAGACCTATCTCCTGAAACTTGGCAGGCCAGAAAGGAACGGCAGGAAATCTTCAGTGTCATGAACAGAAAAAATATGCAGCCAAGAATCGTCCATCCAGCAAGCTTGTCATTCAGAACAGAAGGAGAGATAAAAATCTTTCCAAATAAATAAAAATTGAAAGAATTTGTCACCATTAAACCAGCCCTACAAGAAATCCTGAGGGGGACTCTATCAGATAAATGTTGCAAGGAACACAAGGTACCAGAGACACCACCATAAGCAAGAATCCTACAGAGGACACAATGACTCTAAACCCATATTTTTCAATAATAACACTGAATGGGGGCTTAATGCCCCCAAACAAAAGACATAGGGTAGCAGAATGGATAAAAACACAAAATCCATCTATTTGCTGTCTATAAGAAACTCTTTTTAGACCTGAGGACAACTTCAGATTGAGAGTAAGGGGATGAAGAAACATATATTATGCTACGGAAGTCAAAAGAAAGCTGGAGTAGCTGTACTTATATCAGACAAACTGGACTTTAAAGTAAAGGCAGTCACAAGGGATGAAGAAGGGCATTATATAATAATTACAGGGTCTATCTGTCTGGAAGAGCTAACAATTATAAATGTCTATGCACCGAATACGGGAGCAGCTAAATACATAAAACAATCACCAACAGAAACAATCTTATGGATAAGAATGTGCTAATAGCAGGGGACTTTAATACTGCACTTACAGCAATGGATAGATCAACCAGACAGAAAATCACTAAAGAAACAATAGACTTGAATGACACATTGGACCAGATGGATTTGACAGATATATTTAGAACTCTACATCCTGAGACCATGGAATTCAGTTTCTTCTCGAGGGCTAATAGCATATTCTCCAAGATAGATCACTACTGGGACACAAAGCAGCCCTCAATAAATATAAAAGCATTGAGATCTTACCATGCACACTTTCAGATCACAATGCTATGAAACTCGAAATCAGTCACAGGAATAAGTCTGGCAAACCGCCCAAAAAACATGGAGGCTAAAAAACACCCTACTAAAGAACAAATGGGCCAATCAGGCAATTAGAGAAGAAATTTAAAAATAGATGGAAATAAATGAAAATGAAAATACGACAATCCAGACTCTATGGGATGCGGCAAAGGCAGTCCTAAGAGGAAAGTACATTGCACTCCAGGCCTATTTCAAGAAATTAGAGAAAGTGCAAGTGCAAAATCTAACAGCTCACCTAAAGGAGCTAGAGGGAGAGCAACAGGAGAACCCCAAACACAGTAGGAGAAGAGAAATAATAAAAATCAGGGCAGAAATAAATAATATAGAAACCAAAGAAACAGTTTAGCAGATCAATGAAACCAAGAGTTGGTTTTTTGAAAAAGTAAACAAAATTGACAAACCTCTAGCCTGGCTTCTCAAAAGCAAAAGAGAGAGCACTCAAATAGACAAAATCATGAATGAAAAATGACTTATTACAACCAACCCCTCAGAAATATAAGCAATTATTAGGGAATACTATGAAAAATTATATGCCAACAAACTGGACAGCTTAGAAGAAATGGACAGATTCCTAAACACACAATAACTACCAAAATTCACATGGGAAGAGATAGAAAATCTGAACAGATCCATAATTAGTGAAGAAATGGAATCAGTTATCAAAAATCTCCCAACAAATAAGAGCCCTGGGCCAGATGGCTTCCCTGGGGAATTCTACCAGACATTTAAAATAGAGTTAATACCCATTCTTCTCAAGAGATTCCAAGAAAATGGAAATGGAAGGGAAACTTCCAGATTCATTTTATGAGACTAGCATCACTTTGATTCCCAAGCCAGACAGAGACCCAGCAAGAAAAGAGAACTACAGGCCAATATCCTTGATGAATACAGATGCAAAAATCCTCAACAAGATACTTGCAAATCGAATCCAATAGCACGTGAAAAGAATTATCCACCATGGGGGCGCCTGGGTGGCTTAGTCGGTTAAGCATCCGACTTTCGCTTAGGTCATGATCTCGCGGTTCATGGGTTCGAGCCCCGCGTCGGGCTCTGTGCTGACTGCCAGCTCGGAGACTGGAGCCTGTTTCAGTCTGTGACTCCCTCTCTCTCTGACCCTCCCCTGCTCACGCTGTCTCTCTCTCTCCTAGAAATAAAAAAAAAAAAAAGAATTATCCACCATGATCAAATGGGATTCATTCCTGGGTTACAGGGCTGGTTCAATACACAAATCAATCAATATGATACTTCACATCAATAAAAGAAAAGATAAAAACCATATGATCCTGACGATAGGTGCAGAAAAGGCATTTGACAAAATACAGCCTCCCTTCTTAATAAAGACCCTTGAGAAAGTCGGGATAGAAGGAACTTACTTAAACATCATAAAAGTCATCTATGAGAAGCCCTCAGCTAACGTCATCCTCAACAGGGAAAAACTGAGAGCTTTTCCCCTGCGATCAGGAACACGACAGGGATGTCCACTCTCACCACTGTGGTTTAACATAGTGCTGGAATCCCAGCATCAGCAATCAAACAATAAAAGGAAATAAAAGGCATCAGAATTGGCAAACAAGAAGTCAAACTTTCACTTTTCGCAGATGACCTGATACTCTACATAGAAAACCCATCAGACTCCACCAGAAGCCTACTAGAACTGATCCATGAATTCAGCAAAGTTGCAGGATACAAAATCAACGTACAGAAATCGGTTGCATTTCTATCCACCAACAATGAAGCAACAGAAAGAGAAATCAAGAAACTGAACCCATTCACAATTGCAAAAAAAGAAAACATAAAATACCTGGGAATAAACCTAACCAAAGTTATAGGAGATCTGTATGATGAAACTATAGAAAACTTATGAAGGAAATTGAAGAAGACACAAAAAAATGGGAAAACATTCCATGCTCATGGATTGGAAGAATAAATATAGTTAAAATGTCATTACTACCAAGGCGGAGAAGAAGGGGGGAAATATGGGGGAGAGGGAGAGAGGCAAACCATGAGAGACTCTTGAGTGCTGAGAACAAACTGAGGGTTGATGTGGGTGGGGGGAGGGGAAGGGGGGATGGGCATGGAGGAGGGCACTTGTGGGGATGAGCACTGGGTGTTATACGGAAACCAACTTGACAATAAACTATTTGAAAAAAAAATGTCATTACTACCCAAAGCAATCTACACATTCAATGCAATCCCAATAAAAATTGCACTGGCATTCCTCTCAAAACTAGAATAAACTAACCTAAAATTTGTATGGAACCACAAAAGACCCCAAATAGCCAAAGTAATATTGAAGAAGAAAACCAAAACGGGAGGCATCACCATCCCAGATTTTAGCTTCTACTACAAAGCTGTCATCATCAATACAGTATGGTATTGGCACAAAAACAGGCACTTAGACCAATGGAATAGAATTGAGAACTCAGAATTGGGCCCAAATTCATGTACAGCCAACTAATCTTTGACAAAGCAGGAAAGAGAATCCAATGGAAAAAAAAATTAGCCTCTTTAATAGATGGTGCTGGGAGAACTGGACAGCAACATGCAGAGGAATGAAACGAGATCATTTTCTCACACCATGCACAAAAATTAACTCAAAATGGATAAGGGACCTGAATGTGAGACAGGAAACCATGGAAACCCTGGAGGAGAAAGCAGGAAACAACCTCTTTTATCTCAACTGCAGCAAAATCTTACTTTACACATCCCAAAAGGCAAGGGAATCAAGAGCAAGAATGAACTATTTGGACATCGTCAAGATTAACAGCTTCTGCACAGCAAAGCAAACAATCCATAAAACTAATAGGCAACCGACGGAATGGGAAAAAATAGTTGCAAATGACATATCAGATAAAGGGCTATAAGGAACTCATCCAACTTCACACCCCAAAAACAAATAATGGGCAGAAGATATGAACAGACGCTTCTCCAAAGAGGACATCCAGATGGCCAAGAGACCCATGCAATGATACTCAGTGTACCTCTTCATCAGGGAAATACAGATCAAAACCACACTGAGATACCACCTCACACTGGTCAGAGTGGCTAAAATGAGCAAATCAGGAGACTATAGATATTGGCGAGGACGTGGAGAAACGGGCACCCTCCTACACTGCTGGTGGGAATATAAACTGGTGTAGCACCTCTGGAAAACAGTGTGGAAGTTCCTCAAAAAGTTAACAATAGAACTCTCCTATGACCCAGCAATAGCACTGCTAGGAATTTACCCAAGGGATACAGGAATGCTGATGCATAGGGGCACATGTGTCCCAATGTTAGTAGCAGCACTCTCAACAATAGCCAAAACATGGAAAGAGCCTAAGTGTCCATCAACGGACGAATGGATCAAGAAGACATGGTTTATCTATACAATGGAATACTACATGGCAATGAGAAAGAATGAAATCTGGCCATGTGTAGCAACATGGATGGACCTTGAGGGTGTTATGCTGAGTGAAATAAGTCAGGCAGAGAAGGATAGCTACCATATGTTTGCACGTATAGGAGGATTAGGAGGAACTTAATGGAGGACCATGGGGGTGAAGAACGGGAAAAATAGTTGGGGAGAGGGAGGGAGGTAAGCCATGAGAGACCTTTGAATGCTGTGAACAAATTGATGGCTGATGGGGGTGGAGAAGAGGGAAAGGGGGGTGATGGGCATGGAGGAGGGCACTTGTTGGGATGAGTACTGGTTGCTATATGGAAACCAACTTGACAATAAACTATTAAGAAAATAAATAAATATATAAACTCTTTAAAAATACATACATACATACATACATACATACATACATACATACATACATACATAAAAAGTTAGTTTGTCCAAGCATGGCTAGTCCAGCATTCTTTTGACATCAATTAGCATGTTAGATGGATCTCCATCTCCTTATTTTCAATCTGGGTTTATGGATGGGTCAGTTGATGGCATCCATAAGCAAGTGGTGCTTGCTGGTGGGGATTCTATTGGGTGGGGCCACTGCCCACTCTGATGTCAGGGAGGCAGCAGTGGCCCCACTGCATCCCCACATTTGGGTGGGCCTGCTCGCTGTGGTCCATGGTCAGTGAGGACACTAGCTGAGATCTGTTATCATCTCTGTTCAGGCAAGGTGCTGGCTATGGTGCTATGTTGGGCAAAGACAGTAGGCATGCAATGCTGGAAATAGGGAGAACAGTTGCAATGAGCCAGGTGAGAGATGATAGTGGCTTGAATGAAGGTGGTGGCAGTGAAGGTCGATATTTTGTGAAGGTAGAACTGACAAGCCTTTCAGATAGTTTCATTGTGGCATGTGCAAAAGAGAAATGAGTCCAGAATGACTACAAGGTTCCTGGCCTGAGCAACTGCGAGGGCAGCGTGCTCATTAACTCAGACGAGGAAGCTTATAGGGAAGATTCAGAAGAGATCAAGAATTTGGTTATTAGGGCACCTGCGTGGCTCATTCTGTTAAGCATCCAACTCTTGATTTCAGCTTAGGTCACAATCTCAAAATTCCTGAGATCGAGCCTGGCATGAAGTTCTGCACTGACTGCATGGAGCCTGTTTGGGATTCTCTCTCTCTGCCTTTCCCTCACTTGTGCACACTCCCTCCCTCTCTCAAAATAAGTAAATAAACTTAAAAAAGAATTTGGTGGGGTTAGGGGCTCAGTTGGCTAAGCATCTGACTCTTGATTTCAGCTCAGATCATGATCTCACAGTTTGTGAGTTCAAGCCGTTTCTTGGGCTCTGGAGTGAGATACAAAGACCGCTTGGGATTTTCTCTTTCTCCCTCTCTCTCTTCCCATACTCTCTCAAAATAAAATAAATTAAAAACATTTTTTAAAAACCAAGAATTTGGTTCTTGACATATTTAGTTTCTGGTACTTATTAGACATCCAAGCAGAAATGCTGAGTAGACAATGGGTGTACAAGTCATAACTTCAGGGGAAAGATCTGTGCTAGAAAGATACTTCACCTATTGTTCTCCTGCTTCCTTACATATAAAACAGGGATTATAATAAATACCTCAGAAAGTTTGGTCAGAATCCATCAAGATGATGCACATACTATTAAGTATTCCATTATATAAATATACCACACTTAATACTTATTCATCCTACCATAGATGAATATTTAGATTATTTCTAGTTTGGGGATTCATTGGGTTTTTTTAAAATTAATGTTTATCTTATTTTTGAAGATAGAGACAGAGTGTGAGCTGGGGAAGGGCAGAGAGAGAGGGAGACACAGAATTCAAAGCAGATTCCAGGCTCTGAGCTGTCAGCACAGAGCCTGATGTGGAGCTCAAACCCACAAATGTTGAGATCATGACCTGAGCCAAGCTAACTCGGCTGGAAGCTAAGTGAGCCACCCAAGCACCCCTAGGGATTCATAAGTTTAATTCCTGCATTAAACACTTTTATTCATGGCTCTTGTTGCACATGTATATGTATTTCTCTGGAATATATACCCAAGCATGGAATTAATAAAATGTGTATCTTTACTATCTTATATAACAACAGTTTTCCAAATTGGTTGTACCAATTAATACTCCCACTAGCAGTACAATTATCTACTGCTCCACCTTTTTTTCTAAGCCTTGATATTTAACTTCTTTTTTTCTTTAATTTTTTTAAATGTTTTTATTTATTTCTAGGAGAGAGAGAGAGAGAGAGAGAGAGAGAGACAGCGTGAGCAGTGGAGGGTCAGAGAGAGAGGGAGTCACAGACTGAAACAGGCTCCAGGCTCTGAGCTGGCAGTCAGCACATTTTGTTTCTCTGGTAGGTGTGCATGGGATTCCCATTATGATTCAATTTGAATTTGAGTTTAATTTGAATAAAACTCAGCATCTTTTCATGTAATTATTGGTCATTTGGATGTGTGTGTCCGTGTGTGTGTGTGTGTGTGTGTGTGTGTGTGTGTGTGTGTGTGTGTAAAGTTCAACTCCTTTTCATAGGTTCTTCCATCACTTTCTTCTCCTTCTTGATTGCCAGGGATCTTTATGTATTATTAATCTGGGGGTTTTGTTTGTTTTATGAATTTCAAATATCTTTTACCATTTTGACTTTTTACTCTGTAATGTCTTCTGACAACAGACATAAATTAGTACTTAACTTTAACACAGCCCAATTTACTATTCTTTTCTTTTATGGTTAGTGCTTTCTGTCTATGTCTTGTTTAAGGAATATTTTTCTAGGGGGCACCTGGGTGGCTCAGTCAGTTAAGCATCCAACTTCAGCTCAGGTCATGATCTTGCAGTTTGTGGGTTTGAGCCCCGCATCAGGCTCTGTGCTGATGGCTCAGATCTGGGGGCCTGCTTTGAGCTCTGTGTTTCCCTCTCTCTCTCTGCCCCTTCCCTCCTCATTCTCTCTCTCTCTCTCTCTCAAATGTAAATAAACATTTTAAAAAAGAAATATTTTTCTACTTCAAGGAGACAAAGATATTCTCCTAATTCTTTTATGTAAAGGTATAGTTTTAATTTTATATTTAAGTTTTGAATTCCATTGACATGTATGTTTAGTTTTTGCATATGTTGTGTAATAGGGATCTAATTTCATTTTTCTGTGTGAATTTCTTACTATCTTAGCTCCATTTATGAAAATATGCTCTCCAGTGCCTCATTTATAAATCAAGTGTACACTAATCTATAGATATGTTTCTGGGCTTTCATTCTACGGCATTTGTCTTGTTTGTCCTGACTTTCAGAAGTATCCATATACTTTTAGTTACCATTGGTCTATAGGGAGTCTTGATATCTGGTAACCTAGTGATTCTCAAAGTATTGTTTCTAAATCCACACATCAGCATTTCCTGGGGACTTGTTAGAAATGCAAATCATTGGACTTCACCCAGACTTACTCAAGGGACAAAGGGACATGGCCAAAGGTCTATGGTTATGTCCATTCTTGAAGAAAAATGATCAGAATTTTCTCTTCCAAGGCCAAAGTGTTGACAGTAATAAAAGACAACTATGGTTGTAGTAATAAAAGACAATTATGGTTGTGTGGAGGTAAGATGGGAACACATGGAGTATTCCCCTTTATCTGCTTCTCCAACATTAGAATTAGGACATTGGATGGAGGGTGATCTGACCTCCTTCATATCAACCCTTCCCTACCATGGCATGATATTATTTCTGTTTAAACAAAAGTAAATAATATGAACAGCAGAGCAATAGATTATGTCACATTTTCCTTAGTGATTAGTAGTTTTAATCTACAAAAAATATGTGTGTCGTTTTAACAACTTCCAATATTACAGATATATACAAAGAAAAAGCAAACATTATCTTTTTCTTTTTTCTTTTTTTTTAAAATATTTTTATTTATTTCTAGGAGAGAGAGAGACAGCAATAGCAGTGGAGGGTCAGAGAGAGAGGGAGTCACAGACTGAAACAGGCTCCAGGCTCTGAGCTGGCAGTCAGCACAGAGCCCGACACGGGGCTTGAACCCATGAACTGCGAGATCATGACCTAAGCGAAAGTCGGACGCTTAACCGACTAAGCCACCCAGGCGCCCCTATCTTTTTCTTTCCTGTTCCATGTCCTCTCCTAGAATTAACAATGTTCTTTAAATTTTTTTAATGTTTATTTATTTTTGAGAGAGAGAGAGAGAGAATGAGAATGAACAGGGGAGGAGCAGAGAGAAAAGGAGACACAGAATCCAAAGCAGGCTCCAGGCTCTGAGCTGTCAACACAAAGCCTGATGCATGGCTTGAACTCATGAGCCATGATATCATGACCCGAGCTGAAGTTGGACACTTAAGTGAGCCACCTAGGTGCCCTTAAATTTTTTTTTTAATGTTCATTTATTTTTGAGAGAGAGAGAGAGCACAAGCAGGGGAAGAGCAGAGAGAGAAAGAGACACAGAATCCAAAGCAGGAATTAACAATTTTCAATGGGAGATTTTCTTACTGAATATATAATCACTTATTCATCATATATGCATACACATTTAAAATACAGATATATGATTAAGCATTTTATTTATTATCAGACTTATTCTTTTTTTTAAATGGGTTTATTCTTTTTAAATGTTTACTTATTTATTTTTGAGAGAGAGAGAGAGAGCACAAGTTGGGGAGGGGCAGAGAGAAGGAGACACAGAATTCGATACAGGCTCCAGGCTCTGAGCTGTCAGCACAGAGCTTGATGCAAGGCTCAAATTCACAAACTGCATGATCGTGACCTGAACTGAAATTGTATGCTTAACTAACCGAGTCACCCAGGAGCCCCCAAATGGATTTATTCTTAAGCATTTTATTTTGCGACTTGCTCTTCATTCATAATGGCTTTTAAGGGCAGTTGTGGAAATATACCTCATTTTAAATAACTACTATATGTTATTTCTTTCTATGGAAAAATTAAACCATTATTTGTCTACTCTCCTGTTGATGGGTATTTAGGTGGTTTCTAATTTTTCACTGTTACAAATAATGCTGTATATTCAATGAGTGTCTGTGTACATGTAGCTTGATAGCTTGACATACTATTACTATAGGGCATGGGTCTTAGAAACGCAAATATTGAGACAATGAAAGATGAGACATTTTCAAACATTCAGCTGCATACATATGGCCAAGTTAGTTTTCTCTATGGGGTGGTTATTAAAATTCAGGTTCATAGGCCCCCATGTAAGACGTGCTTAGTAATATCTTTGGAAATGATATGGAATAGTAAGTGGCAAAAATATTAAGATGCAAATTATTACAGAGTCTAAAATCCCTGAAAGAAAATAGAGAATAAAGAATGAAAACAAAAGTGAACAGAATCAAGTCCTTGCCTGTAGCACTGGATGATTCTACATCCCTGAGCCTCCATATTTGGTTCTGGAAGCTCCTCATTATATCTGCCTTCAACATTCACATATGAGTTTTCACCCTCTCTTCAAAAGATATGGAGAATAATTCTCAGTACATACACAAATTTTTCCTTGAGAACCAGATAGATTTCAGAGTGGTAATGATGGTAGAAATAGAGGGATCTCTAAGGGGGCTTGAAGCTAAGAGAAGGCTCAAGGGGAGTGAGTGCCTGTAAGGGACATACACCAGATGACCAGGGTAAAGATCCAGAGGCATCTCCACCCCCTGCATGCTGGCCTGATCATTGGTTCAGTTGTGTGCTGAACTACTAAGTCACTTAGCCAATCAGGGCTAAGAGTTGGGCCTGTGTTCACTACAGAACCCAGAATATCCTGGAATATCCTGCTGTCGATGACAGAGAAGAAAGGAGGCAAAATCCGTGCATAAACTGATGGGACAGACACATTCTTTGTTTTAGTGGAAGTTTCAAATTTATGAAACTTTCAATCTATCTCTGTATATCTCTGTTTCTCTTCCTAAATTACTGTAATGACTTTCAAACCCCTAGCAAAACTGATTACAGAAATTCATTAAAGTAAGAAGGATACAAAGGGAATCAAAGTCATCAAACCCATATGAATTAGTTCCAGGAATTTTTGTGGAAAACAGAGGTTTCAATAGCACTCAGGGGAATAAAAAAAGATGTGGTTTCCTGGAAAAGAGGAGGTACAGAGAGGTAGATATGTGAAAACTGGAAGCCAAGATTTTGGTAGACCTTGAGCCAGTTCCTGAATCATAATGGTCTCAATGGCGGATGGTTGCATATGCAAAGAAATGGATACAACCCAACATCTGTGACACATATGAATGATCCATGCTGACCAACAAAAACAGGGTGCAAGGGAGCAGAGACACTCATGAACATGCTCCCAGAGTTTCTGGCTAGGACTTCCTCCTGCCCATCAGCTTCCTCAGGCCCTGTTTCAGGTCTTTGTTTCTCAGGCTGTAGATAAAAGGGTTTAGCATGGAGGAAAGAACTGTGTAGACAATTGTTGCCACACGATCTCTCATGGTGTAGTTGGACAGGGGCTGTAAATAGACATAGAAGATACTTCCATAAAAGAGTGTTACCACGGTGAGGTGAGAGCCACAAGTGGAGAAGGCTTTGTGTTTCCCTGCAGCCGAGGGGATCCTGAGAACCGTAATGAGGACTCTTATATAAGAGAAAGTAATGCACAGAAAGGGGGTCACCAAAACAACGGAAACTTCTGACATTATCACGACTTCATTGACAAATGTGGAGGAGCAGGACAACTTCATCAGAGGGCTGATGTCACAGAGGAAGTGATAGATAACGTTGGAGTCACAAAAGGTGAGACGATTCAGTAACAGGGTGTGTAGGAGTGGGTGGAGGTGAGGAAGTGAGCAGGAAAAGGCCACCAGCAGAACACAGCGACGGTGGTTCATGGTGGTGACATAGCGGAAGGGGTCACAGATGGCCACATAGCGGTCAAAGGCCATGACTGCCAGGAGGCAGCTGTCAGTGTTGCCCAGAGCATAAATAAAATACATCTGTGTCAGACACCCAGCATAGGAGATGGTCTTCTCTGACAGGAAGCTCACTAGCATCCTGGGGACAATGGTGGTTGTAAAGCAAATGTCAGTGAAGGACAGGAAACTCAAGAAGAAATACATGGGGGTCTGGAGCTGGGGGTCAGAGTGGATGGCGAGGATGATGAGTAGGTTCCCTGTTATGGTGACCAGGTACATGGTGAGGAAGAGGATAAAGAGTGGCTTCTGGTCCTCAGGCCTGGAGGAGAGTCCCAGGAGGATAAAACTGGAGACACTGTTGGTTTGGTTGTCTCTTTCCATGATTATGAAGTCAGCTAAAACAAAGAACATCTTACCATTTCACAGAAGTTTCTTCCATAAAAAGCCAATAAGTATGTTTCTTTCTATGTTTACATTTCACTCATAAGATCATGATTAGCTACCATAACTTGTCAACTTTGTGTGGTCTTTGACGCTGCCATCTCATCCAGCTTCCAGACTTCACACACTTCTAGTATTGATAGCATGGACTTTGGGAAGAAGAATTTTCTGTCATGAACAGATTTTAACTTTCCTAATTCAGCTTATATTAAATCTTAAAAATAATTGTCGATTGAGCATCTACTTTGTCAAAGTATTCTTCTGGTAGTAGGGACACCACTGTGAAAAAGGAAGAGACAAGCCTGGCTTTTAGATCCTCCATTAAAATGGAGGATCTATCTAGCTATCATCTATCTATTGTCTACCACCTTTCATCAGATAATTCTGCATTCTATAAAGAGAAATAAACCACATAAGGGAATAGAGATTGACAAAAGTATAATGGGGAATTTATTTTAGATTAGATGGCTTTATTTTTCTCTGTGTCAAAACAAGTGTTCATTTATGTTATGCTGAGCTTTACCTTTGAAACTCCTTGCCAAAAAAGGAGGTTTGGTGAAATATTCAACCAGGAAATCATAGGAATAATAAACCTAGGCAAGCAAAGTTTTGCTTTCACGCTTGATTCATCTTTAGAGGTACTTATTTAGAAGCTCACATTCCTGGTAAATGTCAACCTATCACTATCATTCTATAGAAGTCCGTATTTTTAATTTCATGTTTTACCTATTTTCTTTCTAGTTTCCTAAATCTGATCATGTTCCCATATCTTGGACATCCAGCCATTAAGCAAGTATATGCCGTCTATGCCAGCATCCTTTTGTTTATCTAGTTATATAGATATCCTTGAAAAATATCTATTATTGCTTTGTTTAGGTATTTTTTCTTTCATTTACTGCAACAACTACTTCAATAATACTGTGGCATATATTTCATTCTGTCTTTTTCTACCTATATATGTTTTTGGAGATCTATCAATGTTATGGCTCTTTACTTCTGATTCTTTCCATTGTGCACATAGCACACTTGACTTACTGTTTCCCTAAATGTCCTCGAAATCATTACTACAATGAACAACATAAATTCAGATATCCTCATGCCTACAACGTGTTTTAAAAAATTTATTACTTTAATCAATCAATTACTTAATTATTAAAAATGCTTTTTTAATGTTTATTTATTTTTGAGAGAGACAGAGATCACAAGCAGGGGAGGGGCAGAGAGAGAAGGAGACACAGAATCAGAAGCAGGCTTCTGTCAGCACAGAGCCCAATGTGGGGCTTAAACTCATGGACTGTGAGATCATGACCTAAGCCAAAGTCAGACGCATGACCGACTGAGCTACCCAGGGTGCCCCTGCCTACAAAGTGTTTTAAATTATTCATCAAGGCACTGAGAATGGGCACATTGGATAGGCATTTTTAAAATAGCAGTTCAAGGAATCACCATTTATTTATTCATTTGTTCATTCGGTAATTAAATGCCCACTTTCCAGCTGGTTAGTATCAGGCAAGTAATTAAATATCTTTATATTTCAGTTTTCTTATCTATGAATAGCTATAGTAATATTTTCCCCATAATATTTTTATGATGTTTTCATTTTTAAAATGTCCTTAAAGCACTTAGATTGATTCCAGGGACAGAGTAAATGTTTGATATCACTGTCTTCTCTTCCCCATAACCATTGGTGCCAATGACTTTTTCTCTAACTAGGAATTTGTACATGTTCTCAGAAGTAATGAATCTGAGTACTAAAGTAACCCTAGCGCCCCCCCCCCACATTAATGCTCTAATGGTCAGATTAATCTTTTTAAAATTGTTTTTAATGTTTTATGTATTTCTGAGAGAGAAAGAGAGAGAGGAGGGGAGGTTCAGAGAAAGAGGAAGATACAGAATCTGAAGCAGGCTCCAGGCTCTGAGCTAGCCATCAGCACAGAGCCTGACACGGGGCTCAAACCCATGAACTGTGTGATCATGACCTGAGCCAAAGTTGGACGCTTAACCAACTGAGCCACCCAGACAACCCAATGGTCAGATTAACCTTAATATGAATTTACAAAGCCTTCTTAGATGGTGTATTTGTCCATATTTTGAATAATATGAGAATGAATCAGTAACTAAACACATCTCATACAGGTAGAATTTTGTTTAATTTTCACTGCAAACTTGTGAGGCATAAGCCTTTTTTTTTTTTTTAATTTGAGAGAGAGAGAGAAAGATAGAGCATGCAAGTGGGGGAGAGGCAGATGGAGAGGGGAGAGAATCTCAAGCAGGCTCCATGATCAGTGCAGAGCCTGATGCAGGGTTGATCCCAGGACCCTGGGATCATGACCTAAGCCAAAATCAAGAGTTGGACACTTAACCAACTGAGCCCCCCAGGTGCCCTGGCATAAGCTATTATTACTCCCATTTCCTTTTTCTAATGAGGAAGCAGATACAGAGTTAAAATAATTTGCTAAACTTACACATCAAGTAAATGGCCAAAAATAGGATTCAAATTCAGAATAAATTCTGAATCTCAAGATTTAACTATTAACCACTATGCATCTTTTCATATTTTTATAAAGCTATAAAATATATCTGAAACAATCATGCACAGGATCTATTTTTTTCCAATTTGATCATTTTCTATTTTAACACACATATGTCCCACACATTTTGTTTCCTTAAATGTTTTTCACCCCATCTTAAAAACAGACTTTTGCTGTTACAATGGTATATATATTTTTTCTGTGTTAAACAGATTTTAGAATTTGAAAATTCTCATATATGTGATTGATTTGCAAAAAAAAAAAATAAGGAATTTGGTCTTGAATGGCTGGGGCATTGTATGTGTATTAAGTTGAGAGTGTGGTAGAAATTGCACTAGACTTGGAAGCACAAAGTGGGGGGTTGTACTTGACCTCTATTACTTGTGCACTGAGGGATTTTAGATATTCTAAAGAGTGAATATAACATATACATTTCTATATTTATATGTTTGTAAAATATACATCAGCAAAAAAAATTCTAAGTTTGTAAAATATACATCAGCAAAAATAAATTATTTGTGAAGGGGATGCCTGAGGAGCATGAGATAAAGATTTAAATGGTTCAAGCAAGGTTGGGTACTCCTGTATCTCATCTGGGCTGAGTACATGGCAAAATGGAAAGAAGTTTTAGAAGTGAGAATCTGAGGAAATAATTCTCAAAGCCTGGCATGTGTCAAGGATGGGGGACATGTGTGTGTGTGTGTGTGTGTGTGTGTGTGTGTGTGTGTGTGTGTGTGTGTAGCTTTTCTACTAAACTCCCCACATCTACTTATTGGGGATCTGCTTCCTTACAGCCATGGTGTAGGGGCCTGGGTGGCTCAGATTGTAGAGTGTCCAGCTCTTGATTATGGCTCAGGTCATAATCTCGCTATCTTGGGATCAACCCCCACATTGGGCTCTGTGTTGAGAATGGAGCCTGTTTAGGATCCTCTCTCTCCCTCTCCTTGCCTCTCCTCTGCTCATTTTCTCTCTCTCTCTCTCTCTCTTTCTCTCTAAAAATAAATAAATAAACATTTAAAAACCCCAAAACCATGGTATAATGACATATACTGGTCTATGGATTAAATAGGGTGATTATAAAATGCAAAGCCTTACTTACTTAAATGCAAAGCAAACTTACTTAAATGCTAGGCTGAACTCTGATATACTGTGTCCATGTAATTTTTGGAGCTAAAGGAGCTAAAAGGAGGCTGAAATAAGTACCCAGTCAGGTGGATGGTCAGGTGGGCAGCCAGCATGCTGGTGTTCACTTTCCATATCCAGATATCTTCTCACTCTTTCCAGTTTTAAAAAACTTTTTCTTCCTCTTGAACCTCTTTTCCAAATTGGTTAGGTTTACCTATCAGTCAAAGCTGACCCTTGACCTTCTAGCCAGTGATAAAAAGAGGGGTTGGGAGGAAAGAGGAAAAAGCAGAGAAGCAGATTGCTCTAGATTCCAGAGGGGAAAAGTTTCCTAATGCTGTCTCACATCCCTATTTCTCACCCTCTGTCTCTCAGCATCCTTCAGTTGTTTTTCTGTTTCCCATTGCAGAAGTCAGAGATGCCAAGATTCACTGTAGCAGGAACTCTCCTGGTCGAGGAAACTCTGTAGACTTCTCATGGGTTTGCCTCTGCTTTCTTGGACTCCTTTGGGTCCTTGCTGGGCCGAGGAAGCTACAGCGTGTTCATTCCAACAGGACCCCTCAAGAGAGTTTGCTCTGTGACCTCTCTCTCAATATAGAAATCACAATGGCAGCAGAATTGAGCGGAGCTGCCCTTAGGGGGACAGCGAACTCCTGAGTCCACCTTCTGAAGATTGAGGTTATTTCCAGAGCCTTTCAAACTTACTATAACATCTCTAGGGCATGCTTTAGTGTCCTCATGTATAGGGTAGTCAAAGGGGATAGGATGAGTGTGTGTGTGTGTGTGTGTGTGTGTGTGTGTATGTGTGTGTGTTTGGTGATTAGGGAACATTACAGTTTGGGTTCTCCAGGAACCCAACTTTCAGATGGAGATTAGCCTGCAGGGCATTTATTGGAGATTGCTCTAGGGAATCCACATCTGTGGAAGGGAGAGGAAGAAAGTAGAGCTGGGCAGAAAGAGAAGTTTGGTTGTGATACAGTCCTCACAAATGCCTCAGCTAAACTTACTGGGAGCTCTGGAGCTAGGATGTTGAGGGGGATGGCTCTTTATATCCTCACATTGATCATTGGGTGTAGGCTGCACCTGGAAGATAGGATGCTTGGGTGAAACAGTTTCTTTCAGCCAAAAGCCATCCCCAAAGAGAGAGCTTAAAGCTGAGGACTATCTTACAAGGCAACTGAGGACTATCTTACAAGGCAACTCTTGATGAGCTATAGTAGAGTCATTATTCGTTTTTGACCTGCACTTACACAGTGAGCTGACTTACTCATGAACCATGCTCAGGGTTTTCCTTCCTCTGTCAGCTGGTTATAGGGGATATTCTACGCAGTCATAGCTTTCTGATCCCTTCCCTAGATCACACTGGGTTTCCATAAATAATACTGATATAATGGGTCCTCTGCATCCTTGTGGTGATTATCTTTCACCTTCAAGACTGTACATGTCTTTCTAAGGCTCCAACCTGCTAGCAACTTCTTGGTTACCAGATCCATTTACCATGGTGTCATTGATGCAGTGGACCAGTGTGACGTTTGTGGGATACCTAGGTTGTCTGCATGTTTTCAGACTATATTATGACAGAATTCAAGAGAGTTAACAGAACCTTGGGGAAAAACATATACCATTTCTATTCAAAGTACACGCAAACTGCTTCTGATCCTTTTATGTGTTAGAACTGGAAAAGAATGTGTCCACAAGATCAGCGGCTGAAAACCATGTAGTTAAGGCCACATATTAGTTAGTCTTTGGTAGCAAATATACCACATCTAGGAAGATGGCTGAGATTGAGGCTACTCTTTGGTTGAGTTCGCAATAGTCCACTGTCACCTTCCAGGGTCTGTCTGGTTTTTGTAGGAACTCAAATGGTGAGTTAAAGAGAGAAATGATGGACACCCACTGTGGCATGCTTTCTCTTTCATTCCCCTCAGATATATTATTTTTGACTTATTATCTTGACTTGGGGATGGGCAGCTTCAGAGGATCCCCACAAGCCAGGGATCCAATGTTGGTGATGTGCTAACTTCCAAGTATTCTTTGTAATTATATTTAAGGACACTACTGAAATTACATAGTGTGTCTGCAGATTAAGTGGACCCACTGTATAACTAATTGAACCAGTACTCCATTTAGTACCTTATCCCTATTTGCATCCTCTCTAACAATGACACCATGATGACATTTTCCCATATAAAGTTGCCCAAGTAAATGGCCATAGGTACCTCTGGGGAAAGTCAGGGAGAATCACCACGGGTTCATTCCCTGTGGTGTTGCCTGGTTCTTCCTTCTTGGGACATGGCCTTTCCATCAGTCAGTGGATTCTGGGTTTGAAAGTGGTTCAGGTCTAAAACTCAAGCAAGGGACCAGAATGTTTCATTGAGTACTCTCAGTATCCTCATTCATCCTTGATTTCCTTTGTTCAGAGATGGAACAGTACCCCTTACTGGTTGCTGATCTATTTTCCCATAGCAACCCCATCTCCATATTTTTCCCAGGTGAAGATTCCTTGACTGGCATTCCTTGACCTCACCACTTGTGATGTTTAATTTTCTGTGTCAAGTTGGCTGGGCTATGGTACCCAGTTATTTAATGAAATAGTAATTCAGGTGTTGCCATGGAGTATTTTGTAGATATGATTGACATCTACTATCAGTTGACTTTAAGTAAAAGAATATAATTTAAGTAAATGAGGTAAAATATTTTATAAAGTAAATATATGTAAGTAAAGTAGAATAATGTTAAGTAAAGGAGATTACTCTTATTTAGTTGGTTGAAGGCCTTGAGAGTACAAGCAAAAGCGGAGGTTTTCTGGAGAACAGACATTGCCTCAAGATGCCCTGAATTTCCATCCTGCAGACTGTCTGCCCTGTGGATTTTGGACTTGCCAGCTTCTACATTTGCAATTCCTAAAATCTCCATCTCTCTTTCTCTCTTTGTCATGTATACATTTCTGTGACGTCATATCTTACCATTAGTCTGACTTAAAGAAGAAGACCCATTATCAAAAGTATAAGATGAAAAATAGTCTTGTGTTCTTGTTTCCCATCCATACACAGTCTGCTACTAGCATAATTTATAATTAAATGAAGACTTGGGTTGGTGTGTTACAAACTTGACCAGTTCTTAGGGTGAATGCTTTATGTGGCAAATTCATTAGAATTTTAGTCCCTTAGGCCAGCTTGTCTTTAGAAAACTGACTGGGTTTAGTCTTAGCACACAGTATCTCATTTAACCCTCACAATAACATTGCAATCAAGGAGCTGTTACCACCTGCCATAGGTCTGAGAAGACAGAACTTAAATCCCTTGCATAGGTGACCCAGTGGCAGAGCTTTTACTGATCTCAGGTCAGTCTGTGTCTAACGCCCTGGGATCAATCTCACCATCTGATTGTTTCTTGATCAAGCCTCAGCCCTTGCTCTACAGAGTATCTCAGGGGAGTGGGGAGACCTGCAAGCTCTCAGGTAGCAGTGGAACGCTTGCTCTGATGGAAGCCAGGTCTGAAATTTGGGAGTCTGTAAGACCAGTCCTTACCCTGTTTTGGCCATTCTGTAAGGTATGGAAAGACTGATCCCATGCCATAGCTATTCAGAAGCCAAGGTGGCCATGGTCACTTCTGCGCTCCATGACATCAACATCAAGGTTACTTTCTCTTAGGACTTGTGGTTCAGCCCCTCTAGTCCCTTCACAGGTTACCTCCCAAGGGGAAAGCAAAAAATTGGGCAATTAGCTTATATAGACTCCTGCTCTCATCAGAAGCTCAGGATGTTCCCCCTGGGTATTAACCTTGTTGGTGAATAGAGATCTTCTTGCCCATTTTTATGCTGCTGAAAAACAGAGATGAAATCTTCAAAAGGTCCCTAGGTCATGAGAACTTGTTCCTTGGATACCAGGTGTGCTGAACAAAAAGTGAAGGCCCAGGGAAAAACCTTGACCAGAAGTGTCTGAGCTCACCAAGGAGTGCCGTAGGTCAGAAGATGGAGAATCACCACCTGGCACGGGACGTGTATGTTTAGGCAAGGATGTGTATGCATGTGTGTATTTTTTTGTGTTGTTTGTATAACCCAATGTACTTAGTAGTTAACTAACTCATGTACCAACTCTGTTCATGTAGACAGGGTTACAATAGATTATGGAGGGAAAACTTTTTGGGGTGTGTGTGTGTGTGTGTGTGTGTGTGTGTGTGTGTTCATGTGTTGTTTAGGTTTATGTTTTTGTGTGGTGTATTTGCATTACTGCACATGTACCTGTATGTAGACAGTATGTTCTTTTTTCTGTGGGTTGTGCTTTGTCTGGATGACTGTGATGTTTATATATTGTGTTGTGTGTGACAGTGTTTTATTTATCAGTTGAGTGTAAATTCATGTAAAAGTAACACAAACCCTGATTGTATTTTATCTAGAATGAGTTTAGGTCTTGAAGAGAATGTATATAAACCTGAGGTCTGTGATGGTGTGCATGAGTGTGTGTGTGACTACATGTGTGTTTTTATGTATAAAACATTTACACTCTATTTTAGCCTAAAATAGGTATAGATAGAAGGGAGAGAAATAAAATCAGAAGGCAACATGTGTATGTGTGTTTGCATGGGTTTATGTGTATGTCCATGGGTGTGTGTGTGTGTGTGTGTGTGTGCGCGCGCGCAGAGATGTGTGTATGTATGTGTGTTGGATAAACAGATTCATAGCTACATTCTCCTTTTACGTCTTATCTCCTTTTATTTCAGACAGAGATAGGCAGCTCTGAGAAGAGTCATCCTCAAGTCAGGTGGTAAGCTATTTGTCCATGTGATTTGAAGACCCCACAGTGCACTGAGGGCACTTTTCTTCATTGACCTTCCAAAATGCCATATTTCTACTCTTTTTTTAAAATAAAAAAAAAATTTATTTCTGAAAGAGAGAGAGAGACAGCGTGAACAGGGGAGGGTCAGAGAGAGAGGGGGACACAGAATCCAAAACAGGCTCCAGGCTCTGAGCTAGCTGTCAGCACAAAACCTGACGCGGGGCTCGAACCCATGAACCCTGAGATCATGACCTGAGCCGAAGTCGGACACTTAACCGACTGAGCCACCTAGGCGCCCCTCTACTCTTTAAAAATTGTTTTCAGGGGTGCCTGGGTGGCTTAGTCGGTTAAGCGTCCGACTTTCGCTTAGGTCATGATCTCGCGATTCATGGGTTCGAGCCCTGCGTCGGGCTCTGTGCTGACTGCCAGCTCAGAGCCTGGAGCCTGTTTCAGTCTGTGACTCCCTCTCTCTCTGACCCTCCCCTGCTCACGCTGTCTCTCTCTCCTGGAAATAAATAAAAAACATTAAAAAAAAATAAAAATAAAAATTGTTTTCAATGCTTACCTAATTTTTTTTTTTTTTTTGAGAGAGAGTATGAGCGGTGGAGGGGCAGAGAGGAAGACACAGAATTTGAAGCAGGCTCCAGGCTCTGAGCTGTCAGCACAGACCCCAACACGGGGCTCGAACCCATGAGTCATGAGACCATGACCTGAGATGTGAGAGCATGGTCTGAGCCAAAGTTGGCTGTCCAACTGACTGAGCCACCCAGGTGCCCCAACCATCTTTCTACTCTTGAGAGCATGGTAGTGGTTAAGTGGTTAAGTGCTGAGGCTGGTGTCACACACATTTTGATTCAAATATCTTATTTTTGACACATCATTTTGGACCATGGGATCAACCTCTGTGATGCTAAGAAGATTGAGCTGTAAAATGTGATAGGAGTATTCCACCCAGTATGTGGCATGTGATAAGCATGCACTAAATGGGTGCTAGCATCATGATTATTCCCTAAATGCATGAGATTTTAAACTTGCTAGTCATTTCTTGACTCTTCAGAGTATTTTGTGCAAAGGCAAGGTAAACATCCAAAACAGTCCTTTTCAAACTCCAGTAGACAGCTTCCCTTCCTCCTTTAAGAGCATGTATCCATCTGTTTCTTTCACACGGGGGGTGGCTTGCATCAGGATTCTATGCTTCCTGGTCCAATCACTGAATGTGAAGATTCTACTTGTCACAAAACTTTTGGATTTCACCTCCAAAATGCTTGAGTTCCAAAAAGAAGTTTTATCCAATTAATGCCACTGAGCAGCCATGTATCAGCAGAAGGTGTAAGTCACTGCCCCTCTTCTGGTCCCGCTGACTGAGATGAGCTCAGAGAACAGAGGTTCTTCGAAGAGGCTCTTCTATCAGATCCCTATGCCTTAGAATGATGGTGTCTCACTGGGTTCCATCTTAGGGCTTCTGTGTGTGGCCTCTAAGTCTGATTTAATTCCCAGCAAGGGAGTTGCCTGGCCTTTAGTGCAAAGACTATCAGAAGTCCTATGCTTAAGATCAGAGTCCATCAACTAGTACATGCTGTGGAGTATGTGATTTTATACCTGTTTCCACTATAGTAACATGAAATAATTGACTGTTGGAATTTCTGCTTTACAGGCACTCAATTAATGCTTGCTAATTAATGTAACTAAGTGCATGTGGAAGACCTTCAAAAATTGGAAAGTGTGGTATAAGTAGGTGACCATACATTCTGGTTCGCCTAGGAAAGTCTTGGTGTAGACCTATTGTTCTGGTATAATTATTATTTAACTTCTCTTTTCAGTCTTTAAAAAATTATTTTTAGAGAGAAAGAGAGAGTGTTTGGGGCAGAGGGAGAGAGAGAGAAATCTTAGGCAGGCTCCACGCTCAGTGCAGAGCCCAACATAGGACTTAATTCCATGACCCTGGGATCATGACCTGAACCAAAATTAAGAGTTGTATGCTTAACCAACTGAGCCACTGAGACACCCCTCTTTTCTTAAAGTATGCTGGCTTGGATAATATAATATAGGGTCATCACATGTATGAGTATAGGTAGGTAAATCAAGCAGGTAGATGGGGCAATTTTGAAGCCCTGAAACAATTCCAGACATGGACCAGGATATTCTGCCAAGTGAACGAAGGGCAGTAACAGCAGAATGGTGAAGAGTAGGATCTCTGACTGTGGTGACAAAAGTCCCCATGGCCACTCAGGTAGTAAATTATTGAGTTTAGAATCAAATTCAATATTTTTTTTAGTTACAGAGCCTTAGCTCCTGATCAGTACTCTATAATGTGTTCAATAATTGTGAGCTCCAAGAAGGAAGAGGAATTCATATTTTATTTTCTGTTTTGTTCTCAGTGCCAAGAAAGAATCTGGAACATGGTCAAATAAGTGAAGAAATTTATGCTGGTCTCCTTTGAAGGAAATCTTATTTGCTGTTGGAAATTTGATGCATTCTGTGACCACAATGGGGAAGAAGGAGATTCAGACTGCAAAATGTGTGGTGTGTCTGAATTTTGATACAGTCCCTAGGGGAAACAGCATATGGCTGTAACGTACACATAGTGATGATAACCACCATATCTCAGTCTCTGATATTCTATCTCCAGGAGACATAAGAACAACATGAGGAGGGAGAACCAGAGCAGTGTGTCCGAGTTCCTCCTCCTGGGGCTGCCCATCTGGCCAGAGCAGCAGGGTGTGTTCTTCGCCCTGTTCCTGGGCATGTACCTGACCACGGTGCTGGGGAACCTGCTCATCATCCTGCTCATCAGGCTGGACTCTCGCCTCCACACCCCCATGTACTTCTTCCTCAGCCACCTGGCCTTCTCTGATATCTCTTTCTCATCTGTCTCTGTCCCAAAGATGCTGATGAACATGCAGACTCAGCACTTATCCATCCCCTATGTGGCATGCATTTCCCAGATGTATTTTTTCATACTTTTCATCTGTCTGGACAATTTCCTTCTTGCAGTGATGGCATATGACAGGTATGTGGCCATCTGTCAGCCGCTCCACTACACCACTGTCATGAAGGAGGAGCTGTGTGTCTTACTGGTGGCTGGATCCTGGTTCTTCTCGTGTGCCCATGCCTTATTGCATACTCTCCTTCTATCCCGCCTGTCCTTCTGTGCTGACAATACCATCCCTCATTTCTTTTGTGATCTCACCGCCCTTTTGAAGTTGACCTGCTCAGACATCTCCCTCAATGAGCTAGTTATCTTCACTGAGGGGGGAGTGTTTGCTTTCCTGCCATTGTGTGCTATTTTGGGCTCTTATATTCGCATTGGGGCCACCATCCTAATGGTTCCATCCATCAAGAGGATCTGTAAAGCCTTGTCCACTTGTGGCTCCCACCTCCTTGTGGTGTTTTTGTACTATGGGACTCTTGCAATGATTTACTTCATTCCTTCATCAAACAATTCCAAAGTCAAAGACATAATTGCTTCAGTTATATATACAGTGGTGACACCCATGTTAAACCCCTTTATCTATAGCCTGAGGAACAGGGACATTAAATTGGCTCTGGGAACACTTTATAGGAGGAAAATTATTTTTTTCTAAGTAACAGTTACTCAGTTATGTTCTTACTTTTCCTAGTGATGCTTCTAGAGACATCTCCTTGAAAATTTGTGGAGGTGGTTTTTGTAAATTGCAAAAATGGCCAAATTACTTTGCTGCCCCTTGTAAAAATATTTGTTTCCTTACCCACTGAATCTGGGCAGGGCTTGTTATTGACTTTGACTAATAGATTCAGTGAAAGTGGTGCAAGATTTCCAAGCCTATGTAGACTCTGTTCCTTCTCCTCCTGGAACCTTGAGACCACCATAAGAAACAGTCCAAGCTAAGGTGTGTGAAGATGGGGGGGCACATGGAGGAGGACCCAGATGCTCTAGCTAATAATCAACCAGCACCCAGGTGACCTGGTATGTGATAGCAGAGGCATGAGTGAGCCCTTGTTGAGATTAGTTGAACCAAACCCAGATGAGAAACCCCATCCAGCTAACACATTCCCAGCCCAAACTGCAAGCCCATGGAATTGTCATATAAACAAGTGGTTGTTGTTTAAGCCACTTAAATTTTGGGATGATTTGTTATGCAGCAAAAGCTAACGGATACAGTGGTTACCCTTGTTTCTGGTGCCTTTCAAATTTTCCTTGATTTCAATGATCTCTCTCCCTTTTTGGATTCCTGCTTGGATTGTATTCCCTGCCTATTTTTCTAGAACTTACTAAAAAACCATTCAAGTTATGATCTCCATAACCTATTGCCTTAGCTTTAGGAATCTCTTCTTGTCCTCATTATTCTCCCATAAGCCTTGGTATATGTCAGCCCTTCTCATTTTTGTCAAGTCAACATCTTAAGATATGACCTTATCTATTGAAGAGATATGGATGACTTGCTATGATATCAAAATACATGAGCTTCTTTTTCTGACGGAAGGTTACACATTATATATTTCTTTTTGAAGAAGAGAAACAATCTTAGACTAAGATTAGAGGTCTGAATTACATTGCATTTTGTAGAAGTTATATATTCTGACCCTTTAAGTTAGTGATACCAAGTTAAAGACAGAAGAATTTTCAAATGTGAGGGGGGTCTGGATGGCTCAGTCAGTTAAGTGTCTGACTCTTGATTTCAGCTCAGGTTACAATCTCATGGTTCATGAGTTTGAGTTCCATGTCAGGTTCTTCACTGACAGTGCGAAGCCTCCTTGGGATTCTTTCTCTCATTTCTATCTGCCTCTCCCCTGAACACGTGTGCTCTCTCAAAAAACAAATAAACTATAAAAAATAAAAATAAAAATAGTTCTCAAATGTGATATGTTACTTGTCTTTAGAATAAAACTAACATCTGGACCATTATAGCTCAGTTAGTATTAAGGTTTGTGCAGCATGGTTTTTGATAAACAAAAAGGCATAAAAATAGTTAATGTGACACTGAGTAATGCATAGAACTGTTGAATCACTATACTGAATGCTGATACTAAAATAAAACTGTATGTTAGCTATACTGGAATTAAAATAAAAAATGCTACATAAATGCTATTGTTTGTACAAAAGATGACTAATAAGAAATTTGATGATAATTCATAGTCTGTATCAGATTATATAAATGAGATAATAATAAACATTTTAGTGTTTTTGTCCTTTTGTCTATCATGTCCTCTAGTTATAAAAAGTATTGCTCTCAGTGCTTAAAGTAATGAAGTTGAGAATCTTTGCATTTGTAACATATTTGCTAGTTACATATTGTGTCTAAAACTAAAACATATTGCAAATATTTTGGCTCTATTATCCTTAAATTAGTTTTTTCCTGTGACAAAAACCCAGCAAAGGAGAGCAGTGCATTAAATCTCATTCACAAATTCCCTAAACCAATGTAGAATGTCTTTTTTTTTAACTGGAACTTTCTTTGTAGGGACAGCTTATTTACTTATGCCTTTTTTTTTTTTTAGTTTTTTTTTTATTACAAATAGTTTATTGTCAAATTAGTTTCCACATAACACACAGTGCTCATCCCCACAAGTGCCCTCCTCCATGCCCCCCCCTCCTCCCCCCCACATCCACCAGTCCTCAGTTTTTGTCAGCATTCAAGAGTCTCTCATGGTTTGCCTCTCTCCCTTTCCCCCACCATTTCCCTCCTTCTTCTCCCCCTTGTTTCTCAGTTAAATTCCTCCTAATCCTCCTATACGTGCAAACATATGATATTTGTCTTTCTCTACCTGACTTATTTCGCTCAGCATAACAACCTCAAGGTCCATCCATGTGGCTACACATGGCCAGATTTCATTGTTTCTCATTGCCATGTAGTATTCCATGCTATAGATAAACCACATCTTCTTGATCCATTCATCTGATGATGGACACTTAGGCTCTTTCCACGTTTTCTTAATTCTATGTTACGAAAATGAGTTACCTTTTGCTTCACAAAGAACATATCCTTTGAGCATGATTTCTAGAGACTCAATTCTTAGAAAAGAAAAAATATAAATGTATATAAAAGTAATTTATTTTTTTTGACAGGTATTTAGAATGTGTTTTCTGGGCTTATGAAACTTTCTAGAAGAGAACAAATCAGACAGAAATATTTTCCTTTTGTAGAGCTTATATTCTAGTAGGGGATGACAATGAATACATAATAGGTAAGTAAATGTCATGGATTTTAAGTGCTACAAAATAAAACAGTGTGAAGAAATCAGGAATACAGAACATAGGCTGCTATTTTAAATAGTGTGACGAGGATTGGTCTCACCAAGAAGGTGATACTTGAGCAAAGAATTGAAGGCATCAAAGAACAGAGCTAAAGGGAAAAGCATTTGCAGGAAAAGTATTTCCGGAGCAGGTACAGCACCTGCAATGCTCTGAGATGTGACAATGTCAGCTATGTTCTGGGAACAAAGAGGAGACTTGTCACTGAAGGGGAGTGAGCACGTAGAAGAGCAGAGGGAAACTGGTTTAGTTTCATTCTTCTGCGTGTCTGTCCAGTTCTCCCAGCACCATTTGCTGATGAGACTTTTTTCCATTGGATATTCTTTCCTGCTTTGTCAAAGATTAGTTGGCCATATATTCATGGCTCCATTTTGGGTTCTCTATTCTATCCCATGGATCTATGTCTGTTTTTGTGCCAATACCATACTGCCTTGATGATTACAGCTTTGTCATACAGCTAGTCGGGGATTGTGATGCCTCAGCTTGGGTTTCCATTTTCAACATTACTTTGGCCATTCAGGGAATTTTCTGGTTCCATAAAAGTTTTAGGATTATTTTGCTCTAGCTCTGTGAAGAATGCTGGTGTTATTTTGATAAGGATTGCATTGAATATGTAGATTTATTTAGGTAGTATCTACACTTTAACACTATTTGTTCTCCCAATCCATGAATATGTTTTCCATTTCTTTATGTCTTCTTCAATTTCTTTCATAAGTGTTCTATAGTTTTCAACATATAGATCTTTTACCTCTTTGGTTAAGTTTATTCCTAGATATCTTACAAAGAAAAATAAATTCAAAATGGAGGAAAGATCTAAATATGAGATAAGAAATTATCAAAATCCTACAGGAGAAAACAGGTGGCAACCTTTTTGACTGAAGCTGCAGCAACTTCTTACTTGACACATCTCTGGAGGCAAGGGAAGTAAAGGCAAAAATGAACTATTGGGACCTCATTAGGATAAAAAGCTTTGGCACAGAGAAGGAGACAATAAATTAAAAAGCAACCAATGGAATGGAAGAAGGTATTTGCATATGATACATCAAATAAATGGTTAGTATCCAAAATCTATAAAGAACTTACCAAACTCAACACCCAAAACCCAAATAATCTGGCGAAGAAATAGGCAGAAGACATGAATAGACACTTTTCCAAAGAAGACATCCAGATGGCCAACAGACACATGAAAAGATGCTGAACATTGCTCATCATCAGGGAAATAAAAATCAAAACCACAATGAGATATCACCTCACACCAGTCAGAGTGGCTAAAATCAACAACACAGGCAACAACAGATTTTGGTGAGAATGAGAATGAGGAACCCTTTTACATTGCTGGTGGGGATGCAAACTGGTGTAGTGACTCTGGAAAACAGTATAAAATTTCCTCAAAAAATTAAAAATAGAGCTAACATATGACCCAGCATTTGCACTACTAGGTATTTATTGAAAGGATACAAAATTGCTGAAATGAAGGGGTTATATGCACCCCAATGTTTATAGCAGCACTATCAATAATAGCCAAAGGATGGAAACAGCCCAAATGTCCATGACCTGATGAATGTATAAAGAAGATGTGGTATATATACACAATGGAATATTACTCAGTGATCAAAAAGAATGAAATCTTGCCATTTGCAACAATGTGGATGGAATTAGAATACACTATGCTAAATGAAATCAGTCAAAGAAGGATAAATATGATATGATTTCACTCTTATTTTGGTGTGTGTGTGTGTTCTAAAAATAGTTTATTGTCAAGTTGGTTTCCATATAACACCCAGTGTTCATCCCCACAAGTGCCCTCCCCCATGCCCATCTCCCCCCTTTCTTCTCTCCCATCCCCATCAGTCCTCAGTTCCTTCTCAGCATTCAAGAGTCTCTCATATAATTTCACTCTTATGTGGAATTTAAGAATTGAAACAAATGAACATAGGGGAAGGGAAGGAAAAATAAGATAAAAACAGAGGGAGGTAAAATACAAGAAACTCTTAAATACAGAGAACACACTGAGGGTTACTGCAGGGGAGTTGGAGGGGGATGATGGCCTAAATGGGTGATGGGCATTAAAGGGGGACTTTGTTGGAATGAGCATTGGGTGTTATATGTAAGTGATGAATCACTAAATTCTATTCCTGAAACTGTTATTACACTATATGTTAACTAAATTGGATGTAAAGAAAATTGAAAAAGAAAAGAAAGAAATATTCACTCATCTGAAGGTCACAAATGCATACCTACATTTTTATATGTGTGTGAATACACATGTATGTGTATGTGAATATATATATGAATATATATATTCCATTTTCTCTGAGAAATTTTATAGTTTTATCCCTCTCATTTATGTCTATGAGCCTATTTGAATTAATTTTTGTGTATGGTATGAATAAGGGGTCAAGGCTAATTATTTCCTATGTGCATATCCAGTTGTTCCAGCATAATTTATTGAATGGCTGTTCCTTTCTCCACTAAATTGCATTTGCACTTAGCCAAGAATCAAATGATTATATAAATAAGGATTTATTTGGGGTTCTCTTTGTTACATTGCTTTATTATTGATTGATTGCCTTGGTAATCTGATATATTAATAGGTTTATATTAATTGAGATATCTAAATTAATGTAAAGAAATTCATATGTTACAACCATGTAGTAATTGGAAATCCTCTCCCTCTCTGTCCCCCAATGCACTTCCATTCTTACTCTACTGACTATATACATACACAGATTCTTATAACTTTAAAAAAATGAATTCATACTTTTTTGCTTGTTTCACATCTTGATTTTTCTACTTAATGGCTTTTCAAAGAAGTAATAAATATCCACTTGATTCTTTCAACATGCTGTATATTCTTATATTCTATGTGATTAACCATAATTAATTTTTCCATTCTTTATTGGAAAAATTTTAGGTTGTTCTGAATTTTTATTTGTTATAATCTGGGAATGACTGCAAAAAAATCTCAATGTATATATAATATATAAAATAATAGATATAAAATGTATCCAACATACTATAATATTTCCATAGGTTAGACTCTTCAGAGTTGGAATTTCTAGAATGAAGCATTCACTCACATATATATATATATATTTTTACAAATAGTTTATTGTCAAATTAGTTTCCACATAACACCCAGTGCTCATCCCCACGAGTGCTCTCCTCCATGCCCCTCCCCTCTCCCCCCTACATCCATCAGTTCTCAGTTTTTGTCAGCATTCAAGAATCTCTCATGGTTTGCCTCTCTCCCTTTCCCCCACCATTTCCCCCCTTCTTCTCCCCCTTGTTCCTCAGTTAAGTTCCTTCTAATCCTCCTATACGTGCAAACATATGATATATGTCCTTCTCTGCCTGACTTATTTCGCTCAGCATAACACACTCAAGGTCCATCCATGTTGCTACACATGGCCAGATTTCATTGTTTCTCATTGCCATGTAGTATTCCATGGTATAGATAAACCACATCTTCACTCACATATTTTTAAACATATACCTTTGAAGATGAGTGGGAATAAGAAAGGTTCCAATTTCCCCACTGTGGAATGGATAACTTTCAAGTAATCACTCTTGGTTCTTGTTCTTTCTGGCCATTACTATTTTTTAAATGGTATGGTTAAAAATACCCTAGAAAATTAAAAAAACAAAAGCACAACAATTTAATAAGCATATAAATTTAAAAGAGAGTAAATCGGGCACCTGCGTGGCTCAGTCAGTTGAGCGTCTGACTTCAGCCCAGCTCAAGATCTCGCTGTTTGTGAGTTCAAGCTCTGCATGGGACTCTGTGCAGACAGTTCAGAGCCTGGAGCCTGCCTCAGATTCTGTGTCTCCCTCACTCTCTGCCCTTCCCCTGCTCACTCTCTGTGTCTTTCTCTCTCAAAAACAAGTAAACATTAAAAATTTAAAAAAATAAGAGAGGAGTAAAGGTAAAAAATTTTAAGGAAGAAAAAGTTTTTTAACCAAGAAAAATTGGGAATTATAAAAATCCTCATAATGAGAAAATATGCTAAAATGTAATTCTCCTCCTTCCCTTCCCTCTCTCCCTCCATTCTTTCCCCCTTGAAATGTTTGCAAAGACATTGAGAAGCTACAAATACAGGAATCATTTCCAGCAATATGCTGTAATGTGAAGTGTTTGGAGGGTAAGTCTTAATAAAAGGAGAGCAATTTGTTTAGGAAATATTTGTGGGAAGAGAATTAGTTTAAAGCAGTATTTGGAGGATGAGGTGATGAGTCTTTCTGGGAAAACGGAAGAATAGTGAGGAAGAGTACCATCATTTAAGCAGAAGAGGGGACGATTTGTGTGCTGTCATCATGCATGTGAGTACCGATAATAGCTTTGTCTCACATGGTTTAAAATAGCTAACCTCCGACAGTTCAATTGTTCAGCAAGATTTAGTAGATATCAGATTCAAATGAAGCACATTCAACTTGTTTGTCAAGAGGATGCTGCCTGGAATTTCCTCCTGCCCATCAGCTTCCTCAGGCCTCGTTTCAGGTCTTTATTTCTCAGGCTGTAGATAAAAGGGTTTAGCATGGAGGAAAGAACTGTGTAGACAATTGTTGCTATGTGGTCCTTGGCAGTGTAGGTAGACAGGGGCTGTAAATAGACATAGAAGATGCTGCCATAAAAGAGTGTTACCACAGTGAGGTGAGAGCCACAGGTGGAGAAGGCTTTGCGTTTCCCAGCAGCCGAGGGGATCTTGAGAACTGTGATGAGGATTCGTACATAAGAGAAAGTAATGCACAGAAAGGGAGTCACCAAAACAACTGAACACTCTGACATTATCACGATTTCATTGACAAATGTGGAGGAGCAAAACAATTTCATCAGAGGACTGAGGTCACAGAGGAAGTGATGGATAACATTGGAGTCACAGAAGGTGAGACGATTCAGTAGCAGGGTGTGTAGAAGTGAGTGGAGGTGAGGAAGTGAGCAGGAAAAGGCCACCAGCAGAACACAGAGATGGTGGTTCATGGTGGTGACATAGTGGAAGGGGTCACAGATGGCCACATAGCGGTCAAAGGCCATGACTGCCAGGAGGCAGCTGTCAGTGTTGCCCAGAGCATAAATAAAATACATCTGTGTCAGACACCCAGCATAGGAGATGGTCTTCTCTGACAGGAAGCTCACTAGCATCCTGGGGACAATGGTGGTTGTAAAGCAAATGTCAGTGAAGGACAGGAAACTCAAGAAGAAATACATGGGGGTCTGGAGCTGGGGGTCAGAGTGGATGGCGAGGATGATGAGTAGGTTCCCTGTTATGGTGACCAGGTACATGGTGAGGAAGAGGATAAAGAGTGGCTTCTGGTCCTCAGGCCTGGAGGAGAGTCCCAGGAGGATGAACTCAGAAACACTGCTAGTTTGGTTGACTCTTTCCATTGATTTGGGTCTAGCTATACACAAGATGTTTTGTTATTTACCATACTTCAAGTCCAGAACCCATATCCTCAGAACCCAGCAAGTCCTGTTTTTTCTCTGTTTGGTTGCAATTAATTGTTCTATAGATATAGCTTGTCAGTCTCATATTCCTTGATGTGGTCCTCCCTTCCCAAAATCCATGGGCATCATAAGGGCTTTATATTGAAGGCTGGAAGGACAAAAGGAGTTTATGTTTAGAAGCCATCAGAGATGGACCTTGCTGATTCCAGTTCATTAGTTCTCATATTGTGAAAATCCTGTTCCCTTGCTGGGGATTTAGTAGTAGAAACAGGCAAATTCTTGCCATTGTGTAGCTCGTGTTTAGTTGGGGAGACAGAGCATCAACAAACAATATATAAAGTATTGCATAAGGGATGGAGATGAATGGGGGATGGAGTGGAGGTATTTTTGTTATGGAGGTCAGAGAACACTCATTTCCTATCAAAGGAAACCCAGTGGTGGCATTGTAAAGTTCATCTATGCATTGTTTTTGGAAAAAAAAAAAAGGTGGGGGGGCGCTTGCCAAAATAAACAACAGGGAAAATCTAATGGGAATGTTGAACCTGTTTCAACGAAGTGGGCTCTTTGTCCTCTGGTCATAGGATGAGGGGTTCATCCTCCTTAGTTTATGCCATGCTATCATCACCAGTGTAAGTTTCCCCTCTTTTTGCAAATTGTTTTTCCTTTAACTCTCTGTTCTAAATCATATTTGTACAGGATGAGAATCCATTTGTACAGGATTGTTGAATTGTTGAGCCTTCAACAATTTTTTGTTTACCCACTATAATTCACCTTTCATATGTATATGCAAAACTATCTATGAGAAATATATTAATTATATGAAATTATATAATATATTATATATTAACATATATAATTTCATATATTTTTTCCCTAGTCATATCCAGTTATGGATCACAAAGTGGTCTCCATTTATTGCTACTACAAAAATCTCTGCAATGAGAGATCTTGTATAAAGTGTTTTCAAACAATTTTTTAGAGTCTTCATATTTTCCCATACTTTTTTAATGGACATACCATATAGGGATTTTCAAAATTTTGAGATATTGGTTACTTATATATTCCTTGTTACCATAAAAATCTCTATAGTGACCATACTTATATCACCAAAATGTTTGAAATAATTTCTTTAAAAATTTTTAACGTTTATTTATTTTTGAGAGAGAGAGAGAGAGAGAGAGTATGCACCAGGGAGGGGCAGAGAGAGAGGAGGACAGAATCTGAAGAGGGTCCATGCTCTGAGCTGTCAGTACAGAGGCTGATGCAGGGTTCAAACTCTCAAACCCTGAGATCATGATCTGAGCTGAAATCGGACGCTTAACTGACTGAGCCACCCAGGCACCCCTAAAATAATTTCTTTATTTTTAAGTATTATTTAAGTAATCTCTACATCCCACACGGGCCTCAAACTCATGACCCTCACATCAATAGTCACATGCTCTTCCAACTGACCCAGCCAGGCACACTTAAGATAATTTCTTTGGAGGCAGTATATTCTTTCACACTTTTTGAATAATCCCATACATTGAAATTTTCATCCATTAAATATTTTATTCCATATTAATATATCAACTCAAAAGATATAAATGCTGTACTTACATTAACAATTAAATGATATCATGTACATCATTTATAGGCAATAGTGCTGCATTTCATATTCAAAACTTGCTAAGATAATAAGTCTTAAAAAATGCTTACAATTTTATCACAAATTGCTAAACATCTTTATACCTCAAATTCACCATGTATGATATTAGACACAAATATGCACATGCTTATGAAGATTTAGTGAGAAATGCATTTAAGACATTCAGGGGGTCCCTGGGTGGCTCAGTCAGTTAAGTGCCTGACTTCCGCTCAGTCATGATCTCACAGTTTGTGGGTTCAAGTCCTGCATCGGGTTCTGTGCTGACAACTAGCTCAGAGCCTGGAGCCTGCTTCAGATTCTGTGTCTCCCTCTCTCTCTGACTCTTCGCTGCTTGCTCTCTCTCTCTCTCTCTCTCTCTCTCTCTCAGAAATAAATAAAAACAAAACAAAAAATAGAAAAAGACATTCAGAAGAGAGACAAGCATATTGTGAACACTCAGCGGAAACTTTTGATCATCATCAATCCCAGTATCACCTTCTCTTATCTGCTATGACTCAAAATCAATTAACTCATAAGCTTAAAGTATCACATCCTTCACTGCCAAGTTGTCAGACTAATCTCGTGATTTTGTCAGATCTTATGGAAGGATTATTTGTTTAGGCATTGAATGATTTGAGGGAACCAGTAGTTAAAGTTAATAAAATAACAAATATTAGTGAAAATTTACTACATGTCAAGCTTGTGCTAAGCACCTCACAAATCACGATGAGGGATCACAAGGCATGTGTTGTTTCTAGATGCCTGAGGCTTAGTGTGAAGTGATTTGCTCAAGGTCACTAAGGAAGTGAATAGCAATCAGGATTTGAAACCCCAAGCTGAATCACTCAGAAGCTCATGCTCTTAACCCTCAGACTACACATCCTCACGTTTTGGTGTAAATGGTTTGTCACAATTAGGCATAAGCACTGTTTTCCTCACTGTGTCATTTCCTAAATGACTTCCCTTTCCTTCTCTCTTAACTGATAAGCTTCCATCGCCCATGTTCAGAACCTATTCTTGTAGTGGCTAAAGAGATGAACTGTCTTTCAGTGTTACACAGATGGTGGATTTGAAATTTTTAACATCCATGATTAACTGGCCAAAAAAAAATTTTTAACATCCATGATTAACTGGTGGAAAAAATGGCCACACATGGCTGGGGGATGTCTGACATGGGGAGTTGTTGGTGCTGGACAGTGTCCTGGACTTAAGACAAAAGATGGGGGTTTGATTTGTCTTCTGTCACCTGCTCACAAGCTGATTCCAGATGTTTTATCAGTAGCAAATGACATACCATGTCTGCAAAACAGTTTGTCAAACATGGGTCAACATTAAAAAATGAGCCATTTGTGAAAGGCTTGCCTGTGGAAATAAGAAATTAGTGGAGGTTTGGTTTAATTAATGAGGCTAGGTGATCATAGATGTGAGGATCACCTACACTGATAACTAGAAAGAAGGAAGGTTTTGAATCTGAGAATCAAGAAGCGCTCAAAACACAAAGTACTGGCTGAGGCTGGGAATATAATAGTTTTCTTTCTCTTTCCTCCTTCCACCCTCCCCTCCTTTCTTCCCTTCCTCCTCCCTCCCTCCCTCCCTCCATTCCTTCCTTCCTTTCTTCAAATTACAGGCTGAGGCTGGGAATATTATAGTTTTCTTTTCTTTTCCCTCCCTCCCTCCCTTCTTTCCCCTCCCCCTCCCTCCCTCCTCCCTCCCTCTCTCTCCCTTCCTTCCTTCCTTCCTTCCTTCCTTCCTTCCTTCCTTCCTTCCTTCCTTCCTTCCTTCCTTCCTTCCTTCCTTCCTTCCTGACAGTGTTTCCTTCTAGCAAAGCACACAGTGTAGGTGGTCTAGAGGTCAAACTGGATGGATTGAAAACTAAAAGCTGGGTGGAAGCTTTAGTAGGACCCTATGACTGCTTAATCCACAAAATATTTGAAATTCTCAGGGAGGAAAGAGTGCCAGAATTTGGAGGAGCCAAGAGGGTGGCCAGCTTACTGAAGCTCACCTCCAGGTCCAGATGCTGTTCTTTCCTTCCCACTTTCTCCAGAAGCTGGTCTGCACCACATCTGCTACTCAGCTGCAAGTCTGTTTCTCAGCCAAGCACAGCCCCCTCATGTTTCTCCCATGACACTCCGGGCTGAATAGCAAGGAGAGGAACAGGAAAGGCGGGGGAGCTGAAGTGCTACTTGGAAGGGATAGTATGTTTCCCCTCACTGGCCTCCAACCCCTCAAGTCTGGCCCCAAGCATGTTGCTGCTTTCCCAACTCCCTATCTCAGAAGGCAGAGATGCCCTGACTCAAGGGGCAAGGACCCTCTTGTGGCATAAGCCCAGGCAGTGTCTCCTGAGTCTGAGCTCTGCTCTGCTGGCCTCAGGGACCCTTGTTAGGCTGAAGGAGTTGTGGTGTGATGACCTCTCAAGGGAGCTGGTCCTGTGATTGTTCTAAGCAGAGTATTCCTACTGGAAATCACACCTAGCATGGCTGACTCCAGGGGATATGAGAGCCCTTAGTCTTCCTGTTTCAATGTGGGGCTCATCCCAGAGCTTATTAACGTCACTGCCACATCTAAAGCATGTGCTTTAGTCTCCCCAACTCTGGGTTATCAGAGGTGCGAAAATATTTTTGTGGGTGAATATTTTATGTTTGGGGATGTAGGTGTGGACCGAGGTGTATTCTAGAACAAGGAGTTTGCAGTTTCCAGGGGATTCAGTGGAGGTAGATCGGTGGTGTGTATGTGTGTTCCAGTATTGTTGGGAGCCATTCTGAGCCCACTAGTCGAGAAAACTCCTGGTGAGGTTAAAGCAAGTTTGCACGGTCTCTTGCCAATCAGATGATGACCGATATCTACCCCCACTCAATTATTTCTGCTTGAGCACTGACCCCTAGGGTACCTTGTTGATCAATATCGGGAGTGACTTGTCCCCTTATTCCAGCCCTGGTATGATGATTGCATCTTGTGAAGGAGCTTATTGTGGGAACTTCTTCTTTTGATTATGGGAACAGACATCGTGTCTCCAGCAGCTTCTGTTTCCCTCCATACTTTCCCTTGAGCTATGAACAGGCTAATGACCCCTAGTCATAAAAGATTGACCTTTACATGTACAATTCTGTTTCTACCGTTGCATTAGTCCAAGATGTTCATACAGCTCAACATGTAAATCAACTAACCAAAAAAGTCTCTCATGCCCTTGCTATTCTAGAAATCATAAAAGTAGACACAAAGGTAAATGCACTCAAAGAGGCTATTCTATGTATGGGAAATAAGCTAAACTCTTTAAAGGTATGGTTGGATCCCTGGTGCCATAAAGCATATAACTGGAAAATCAAGTCTTGCCCAGAGACAAAGAGCCTAACTTGGAGAGAAGGAACAGATAGAGCAGAAGATAAGTTAGTACATACACCTTTACTAACTGATGGTGTATAGCAGCCCCTTCCCTAAGGCCTACTTTCCACAAACACCTTCCCTTACCCTGGCAGCTGTGATGAGGATGGATAAGAGTATCTACAAACCTATGACTTATCTTAGTGTTATTAAAATGTGAACACCTTGTTATTTTCTTAGTTACTCAACCTCACTAAAATTGGGGCTGTTATGCAAGAAGACTTCTGTAAAACCTGTTTCTGTACATTTTCCAAAAACTCCTTATCACAAAGAGCTATCCATTGTAAACATTCCATTTCCTGATGCCATGTTAACTTTTGACCTATAAATAAAGACACCAAAACTGACAGGACAGAGATGCCTGCCTGGTGATCAGAAAGGATCTTGGGGCTCTCTCACTCTCTTTCGCCGACACCGTCCATCCTTCAGGGACCCCTGGACCTGTCAGAGCTGGCGCGGCCTCCGACACAGTATCTTGGCAAGCATGTGAATCAGATTTTTTTTTTTTATGTGGGATTAGGTTAATGTTGGTTTATGTATGTTTAAAGTACAGGGTATGCAACGGTTGTTGTCATATTTAGCAAAGGGGCTTTGAAAAAATAATGTATGTGTTTTCAGAGTTTAGAATCAGAGCAGTTGTTTGAGGATTAGTGTTGAGGAAAGAAGATATTTAATAGAATGTTGGCCTTCTCACTAAGCTAGTTGCTCATAAGCCTGAGTTTCTTCATCTGAAAAATAAGAATAACTATTATTGACAGTGAAATCAGAGAGAAAATTTCCTTTTGGGTTTTATATAGAGAATATTGTGTATCATGGTGAACATAATCCATAACAAAGTGTAGGGAATGAAACACATTTTGCAGTAGCTCTCAGAATAAACTACTGTCTCACACAATACATATGTCTTTTTTTTAGCCTTTAGTATAATATGAAAATTTTAATCTACATATTAAGAGTAAATAATGCAGAGACAGAAAGCCTTGGGTTAGAGTCCTGCCTATTCATGTGGTTGTCTTTCTTTTCTTTTCTTTTTTTTTATAGTTTTATTGTCGAGTTTGTTTCCACATAACACCCAGTGCTCATCCCAACAAGTACCCTCCTCCATGTCCATCACCCCTTTTCTGTTCTCCCCCTCATCACCCTCAGTTTGTTCTCAGTATTTAATAGTCTCTTACGGTTTGACTCCCTCCCTCTCCTTAACTATTTTTTCCCCTTCCCTTTCCCCATGGTCCTCTGTTAACTTTCTCCTGTTCCACATATGAGTGAAAACATATGATATCTGTCCTCTGCCTGACTTATTTCACTTAGCATAATGTGTTCCATCCACATTGCTACAAATGGCCAGATTTAATTCTTTCTCATTGCCAGGTAGTATTCCATTTTGCTTTAGATAAACCACATCTTCTTGATCCATTCATCAGTTGAAGGATATTTAGGCTCTTTCCATGATTTGGCTATTATTGAGAGTGCAGCTATGAACATTGGGGTACATGTGCCCCTGTGCATCAACACTCCTGTATCCCTTGGGTAAATTCCTAGCAGTGCTATTGCTGGATCATAGGGGAATTCTATTGTTAATTTTTTGAGGAACCTCCACACTGTTTTCTAGAGTGGCTGCACCAGTTTACATTCAAAGAAACATGCCAAATAAGAAGTTCCTGCAGCTGAGTTCAAATAGGTTGTTGCCTGTGTTTTCCTCTAGGATTTTGATGGTTTCCTGTCTCACATTTAGGTCTTTCATCCATTTTGAGTTTATTTTTGCATATGGTGTAAGAAAATGGTCCAGTTTCATTCTTCTGCATGTTGCTGTCCAGTTCTCTCTGCACCATTTGCTGAAGAGACTGTCTTTTTTCCACTGGATTCTCTTTCTTGCTTTGTCAAAGGTTAGTTGGCCATACATTTGTGGATCCAATTCTGGGTTCTGTATTCTGTTCTATTGGTCTATGTGTCTGTTTTTGTGCCAATACCATACTGTCTTGATGATTACAGCTTTGTAGTAGAGGCTAAAGTCTGAAATTGTGATGCCTCCAGCTTTGGTTTTCTTTTTCAACATTACTTTGGCTACTAAGAGTCTTTTGTGTTTCCATAAAATTTTAGGATTGTTTGTTCTAGCTTTGAGAAGAATGCCAGTGCAATTTTGATTGGGATTGCACTGAATGTGTAGATTGGGTAGTATTAACATTTTGACAACATTTGTTCTTCCAATCCATAAGCATGGAATGTTTTTCCATTTCTTTGTGTCCTCTTCAATTTCTTTCATAAGCTTTCTATAGTTTTCAGGATACAGTTCTTTTACCTATTTGGTAGATTTATTCCTAGGTATTTTATGGTTCTTGGTGCAAATTGAATCAATTCCTTGGTTTCACTTTCTTTTGCTCTATTTTGGTGTATAGAAATGCAAACAATTTCTGTACATTGATTTTATAGCCTGTGACTTTGCTGAATTCATATATCAGTTCTAGCAGTTTTTTTGATCCACCACAAACTGGTCTTCTGGATTTTTCACATAGAATTTCATGTCATCTACAAAGTGTGAAAGTTTGACTTCTTCCTTGCCAATTTGAATGCCTTTTATTTCTTTTTGTTGTCAGATCATTGAGGCTTGGACTTCTAACACTATGTTGAACAACAGTGGTGAGAGTGGAGATCCCTGTCATGTTCCTGACCTTAGAGGGAAAGCTCTCTGTTTTCTCCCATTGAGGATGGTATTAGTGGTGGACCTCTCTTAAGTGACTTTTATGATGTTAACATGTTCCTTCTATCCCTACTTTCTTAAGGGTTTTTATCAAGAAAGATGCTGTATTTTGTCAAATACTTTTTCTGCATTATTTTTTAAGTGTTTTTTATTTATTTCTAGGAGAGAGAGAGAGACAGCGTGAGCAGGGGAGGGTCAGAGAGAGAGGGAGTCACAGACTGAAACAGGCTCCAGGCTCTGAGCTGGCAGTTAGCACAGAGCCTGATGCGGGGCTCGAACCCATGAACCGCGAGATCATGACCTGAGCGAAAGTCGGACGCTTAACCGACTAAGCCATCCAGGCGCCCCTCTTTTTCCGCATTATTGTTAGGATCATATGGTTCTTATTCTTTCTTTTATTAATGTAGTGTATCACATGCATTGATTTATGAATATTGAATCAGTCCTGCAGCCTACATCTGTACGTCTGAAATGAGTCTCTTGCAGGCTGCATATAGATGGATCTTGTTTTTCATTTTTTAAAAATTCATTCTGCTACTCTGTGTCTTTGGATTGGAGCATTAATCCATTTACATTCGGAGTGATTATTGAAAGAAATGAATTTTATGCCATCATGTGGCCAGTGGAGTTGCTGTTTATGGTGATGTTCTCTGGTCCTTTCTACTCTTTGCTGCTTTTGGTCTTGTTTTGTTTTGTTTTGTTTTTCTCCAAAGAGTCACCCTTAAAGTTTCTTGCATGACTGAATATAGTGGTCATGAATTCCTTTAGTTTTTGTTTGTCTGAGAAACTCTTTATCCATCCTTCTAGTATGAATGATAGCCTTGCTGGATACAGAATTCTTGGCTGCTATTTTTCTGAATAGGCATGTTGAATATATCCTTTCATTCCTTTCTGGCCTGCCAAATTTCTTCTTGGAGACAGATCTGCTCTGAACCCGATATTCCTTTGTAGGTTAAGGATTTTTTTTTTTCCTTTGATGCTTTCATGATTCTTTCCTTATCTGTATAGTTTGTGAATTTGATTATAATATGCCTTGGTTATGGTCAGCTTTTGTTGAATTTAATGGGAGTTTTCTGTGCTTATTGGATTTCGATGTCTGTGTCCTCCCCAGATTAGGGAAGTTTTCAGCTAAAATTTGCTCACACAAACCTTCTGCCCTTTTTTTTCCCTCTCTGTTCATCTTCTGGAACTCCTATGATATAAGTTAGCCCCCTTTAATAAGTTGTTGAGATCTCCAAGTCCTATATTGTGATCTTTTGCCTTTGTTTCCTCCTTGTTTTCAGCTTCATTATTTTCCATATTGTATCTTCTTTATCATTGTTTCACTGTTTTGTTTTATCCATCCTTGTCGTCATGGCATCCATTCAAGACTGCATCTCAGTTATAGCACTTTTAATTTCAGCCTGACTAGATTTTAGTTCTCTTATCTCTGCAGAAAGGAATTCTCTGGAGTCTTGTATGCTCTTGTCAACCTCAGCTCATATTCTTATAATCACAGCTTTAAATTCTAGTTCAGACATCTTATATATACATATATCTCTGTTGATGAAATTCATGGCCATAAGTCCTACTGCCTGTTCTTCCTTTGGAGGTGATTTTCTCTGTCTCATCATTTTGTCCAGAAAAGCAAGAATAAAGAAAGAAAAGAAAAGGGAAAAAAAATCCAAAACAAAGAAGCAAACAAAACCCAAATAACAAAAAACTAGATATTGGCTGTGTTTTGGTCGGCTTGCTGAAAGAATCTAGATCATAAAATAATAAAATAAAATAAATAAAATAAATATATTTTATAATACATTACAATATATTTTATAATATATAAATGTAATTTGTAAAAATATAAATATATTATAATGTATAAAATAAAATATTTTCTTTTATTGTTTTATATAATATAAAATATAATTTGTAAAAATATAAATGGAATAAATTATACAATAAATTTAATTTTAATTTAAAATAAAATAAAAAATAAAAGAATAAAAGAATGTGTATATAAAATGTATACATAAAACATTTTTAAATAGAATACAGTAATAGTAAAAAGTAAAAAAAGAAGTGAAGAAAGTAAGAAAATAAACAAATAATTTGAAAAATAAAGAACAAAAGGATATGAAAGTGCTTTTGGAGGCCTCTCTTTTTCCTTTAACTCCCCCAACTCCATAGTATATAATCAGTCACTCCTCACAACCCCAGTGCTCTTCTTTCTGAACATGGGTCTTGTCCCTGTGCTTTAATAAAATCACCTTTCTGCACACACACACAAAAAAAAGGTAAAACGAAAGGTAGATCCTATTTCCCATAGAGCTGAAGTCTACAACCATTAGACTCGGTGCAAGCCAGTTGTTCGGCTGGTCTTCTGAGGGAGGGGCCTGCTGTGCTGATTCTTAGGTGGACTAGTTTCAGTGGAAATAGCCTCCAGAATGCAGGGGGGCGGGGCTTGGTGCAAGTGGGTCTGGCCTCCACTAGGTGTCTCTGTTTTGCTCCCTGAAGGTTTTGAGCTCTGAGGGGCAGAATGAATATATTTTTTGGTTTTATTTATTTCCAGGAGAGAGAGAGACACAGCGTGAGCAGGGGAGGGTCAGAGAGAGAGGGAGTCACAGACTGAAACAGGCTCCAGGCTCTGAGCAGTCAGCACAGGGCCCGACGCGGGGCTCGAACCCACGAACCGCGAGATCATGACCTAAGCGAAAGTCGGACGCTCAACAGACTAAGCCACCCGGGCGCAACTGAGGGGCAGAATGAATATAGCCCCAAGGGGCCCTATAGCCCTGAAGTTGAAAGTTCGAGCCCTCCACTGTCCAGGCAAACCTCACAGAAGAGCAATTAATCATCCCTCTTGTATCCCCGGTTTCTGTCAGAACCCCACATTCACCCTGCCTGTGTCCAAGCTTTTAGTCTCAGGCCCATGACTGAGTTACAAAATTCCACATTTTAGGGATTCCTGTGGAGGGTGCCACCGAGCTTCTGCTAGCCCCTGTGAAAAGCGGCAGTGGCACAGCTGCACTGCTGTTCGGAGCTTACGTCAAAACAGAGCCGAAAGCCAGTACCCTTGCTTGCTGCCCTCAGCCAGAACGGGCCCCCTCTCTTAGGCCGAGAAACAGCAAAGCATGTTGGTGGAAATCGTCTTTCTTGTGACCCAAGGATCCTCAGATCATGCTGTCACTTGTGGGACTCTACCTCGCTTTACCTCTTCAGCCCCTTTAAGCCTGGTGCTTTCCCCAAGGTAGAGGACTGCTAAAAGTTCACGTTTTGCCAGGGCGCCTGGGTGGCTTAGTCGGTTAAGCGTCTGACTTTCGCTTAGGTCATGATCTTGCGGTTCGTGGGTTCGAGCCCCGTGTCGGGCTTTGTGCTGACTGCCGGCTCAGAGCCTGGAGCCTGTGTCAGTCTGTGACTCCCTCTCTCTCTGACCCTCCCCTGTTCACGGTCTCTCTCTCTCCTAGAAATAAATAAAACGTTAAAAAAAAAAAGTTCAGATTTTGCCCTCCGCTGCTTACACTACTTTGTGGTAGCCTCTGTCAGTACGCCCCATCTCCGCGGCTGGACTCAGGGCAATATCTCCCCCAGCAAGCTCTCCACTCCTCCTACCTCCCAAACGCTTTTCTCTTGTAGTCTTGCAGATTTTGTCCTCTCAGACCACAGCTTGATTTCGTCAGTGTTCAGAATGACTTGATCACTCCCTTGTGTACAAGGGAGGAGATAAGCTTAGGGTGTCCCTACTCCTCCTCCCTCTTAACTCCTCCTCCCCTTTTTCTGGAGGTATGTTTCTTCCAATCACAATTTATTGAGGTTTTTATCATGAAACAGCGTTGTATTTTGTCAAATGATTTTCCTGCATCTATTGAGAGAATCATGATTTTTATCTTTTATTCTGTGAATGTGGTGTATTACATTTGTGGATTTGCATATGTGGGACTACTCTTGCATTCCAAGGATAAACACTTGATCATAGCGTATGGTTCTTTTATTTTTTTAAAATTTTTTAAAAAATTTTTTAATTTATTTCTAGGAGAGAGAGAGAGAGAGCATGAACAGGGGAGGGTCAGAGAGAGAGGGAGTCACAGACTGAAACAGGCTCCAGGCTCTGAGCTGGCAGTCAGCACAGAGCCCGACGTGGGGCTCGAACCCACGAACCCCGAGATCATGACCTAAGCGAAAGTCGGACGCTTAACCGACTAAGCCACCCAGGCGCCCCATCGTATGGTTCTTTTAATGTATTGATGAATTAGCTTCCCTCATATATTGTTTTCCCAGTTTATTTAGTTGTCTGCCTGTGTTCTTGCAGTTCATTGAACTTTAAGACGACTATTCCAAATTCTTTGTCAGGCAGTTTGTAGACATAATTTATTTTGGGTCAATTATTGGAGCTTTGTTAGTTTCCTTTTGTGGTGTCATGTTTACCTGATTCTTCATGATTCTTTTCCTTGCATTTGTATCTGTATGTTTTAGAAGGCAGTCTCTTTTTCTACACTTCAAAGATTTGCTTCAGCAGGGACAGAGCTTCACCAGTCAGTTTTGCTTGGATTTATGGATGGGTCAGTTGGTAGCATCCTTGAGCAGATGAGTCTTGCTACTGGGGACTCTATTTGGCTGATGTCACTGCTCATTCTAAGGTCAGTGGGTTCCAGTGGCTGGATAATTTATTTTTCTTGAGAGGTATTTTTAGGGGTCTATTATACTTATGTAAATGTCTAGACGTGAAGAAATCAAACAAATATTTTTCTTTTGTAGAGCTTACATTCTAGTGGGGGAGACAATGAAAATAAACACAATATGTAAGTAAGCTTCGTGATTTTCAAGTGCTATAAAATATAGCATTGTGAAGAAATCTGAATGCAGGGGACAGACTGCAATTTTAAGTGGTGTGATGAGGACTGGTCTAACCAAAAAGGTGATATTTGAACAAAGAATTGAAGGCATCAGGAACACAGTCACAGGGATATTTGCAGGAAAATTTTAAAGCTAACAGGGGCTATGTTCTTTAGGCATTGTGATTTGATTTTTGATTTTTATTATGAATTATTTGTGTAGTCCTTGGAAGCTTTTCAGCAGAAGGGTAACAAGATTCAGCTTTAAAAAACATCACTGTGACTGCTGTATTGAGAATAGACTGAAGGAGAAGGGGGCTATGTGAAAGCAGGGGATCACCTAGGAACTACTTCAACAATGTGGTTAAGAAATGATAGGCTGGGGTGGTAATAGAGGAAGTAGTACAATTTTGGTGTATACTATATTTAGTTATAAGTTGAAAGCAACAAGAGTTGCTGATGAATTGAGAAGAGTGTGAGAGAAAGGTAGGAGTCAAGGATTCCTATATTTTGGTTTGAACAACATGGAGTTATCAGTAACTAAAATGGTAATGAAACCAATGTGTGAGTAGCTGAACACAATGAATCTGTAAACTATAACAATAAGATAACCAAAGCTTATTGAGGATTTACAAAATGCCAGGCCATGTTCTAAGTTCATTCTGTGTTTTAGCTCATTTAATCTCTTAAAGTGGGAATATGTTGTTACTATAAGATTGAATTAATTAACTAATCCATTAATTCACTCATTTATTCAATATCAATCCTACGGCAATGTCAGTGATTCTAGATATCATTATCTTTTTTGGAAGATACAAAGATAATGATAACAAGAGATGATATCTGTTGTGTAATTATTATGTGCTTTAGCATGAATTCATCTCATTTAATTTCAATACTAACTTCTGAGGAAAATGTAATTTTTATCCACTCTTTACAACTGATGTAACAGGACTGAGGAGATGTTTTATGTGATCAGGGCCAACATTTAATGAGTGGCATAGCCCAGACCCAGTTCTTCTAAGTACTGAGCTGAAGGACTCTACACTCCCTTAGAAAAGGTACACGTCTATGCCCTGAAGTCTCTCCCAAGGGAGGAGGGGACCTGCAGGATGTGAAGTTAAAGCTAGATTTTTGTGCTCATGGTAGCAAGTGTAAATGGTGTGGGAGTTTGCAGAAATCAGACTTACTCTTCCTGGACCATAATGTGGTGTCGGGAGAGGCTGACCCAGTGCATTGGCAATACTGGTGATGGAAGCTAACTAAGCCATTCCTACTTTCCCCCTGGAACTATGAACAGGCAGAGAGGAGCCCAGAGTATCCTTGAGATCTGGGTCAGTTTCTCAGGTGGCTCTAGCAGCTCAATCCCTGTAGCACCTGCACAGGCTCCTCCCCAAGGTCTTTTAGGAATTGGAGGCCAGTAGTCTGCTTTGATTCTTTACTTAACCAGGAGCTTAGAGAATTTTCATGAGTGTTCTCCAAGGTTTGCAAAATGGTATCTCCTGCCTGGTGCTCTGGAGCTCAAGGACAGACAGAGAGCTAATGAGGTCATGGACTCACAGAGGCTTTCTTCTTACTTTTTGTTCCTGGTATCCTCAAGAGAAGCTGAGGACTCAGGAAATTGTATTAGAAGGTACCTGAGCTTGCCAAGGAGAGGCACTGGTCAGAGTGAGCTGGGAATCCTAAGCAGGCAAGGTGTATCCTTGTGTCTAGAGGTGTGCATATGCATTCCACGTGGGTCTGTCTGGTGTGTCTCCTTGCTTATATAATACAGACATAGGTATGTTTTCTTCTTGAGTTTTCTGTGTACATGTTTGTGTTTGTGGGTGTGCATGCATAATTGACTCTCAGCCTTATTTTTTTCCTCTCTTAGACCAAGAACACAGAAGTCTAATAAGAGCTGCCCAATTAAAAAAGTGTAGGGCATTTGTATATGTGATCTGTTGTCTCCTAATCAGTCCCTTTGAACTCAAGTATATGCCCCACTGTCTTTCTATAACTCTCTCTTCCATCTTTGTATATAATAGTTAATTAAATGACATTGCATAGTCTAAAAAGAGGCAGATGTGCTCCCCAATCTGGAGGAGAAGTTTCCTGAATTTACTCATGACAGCAATAGGTAAGATGTCTTGAAATTTCAGCTCAGTGGTGTGTGCATATGACATTGCATTTTGTTTATAAGTTATATATGTAAGTGATTCCAAATGCTAGAGTGTGTTGTTGTTTTTCATGTACATGTTTTATGGGCTCTGGTTCCTTCCTATGAACTCAAGGAAGTTCAAATATTTCCTTAACCATATTTCAACAGTAGCCATATATATATTACTGCAATAAGCGGGCAAGTTCACATGCATTTCCACTCCTGGGCAGGTGTCATATACTAATGGGTACAAGCTCAGTGTCTGCAGTATGGCAGGCTGGGCCCCAATCCTCAGTCTGGCCTTCATATATTCCGTGATCTTAGGAAGTGACCTCATCTCTCTGAGGCTCCGATTTTTCACTGGCAAAGGAGAGGTAACTATTTCTCCTTCACAATGCTATTTTTGGGGATTAAATGAGGCAATGCACACAAATTATTCAGTCCCATACCTGGCATAATTGGTGCTCAGTAAAAAGGAGGTATTTTTATTATTTTTCCCCAAACCCAATGTTTGTGTCATGGAGGTTTCTGTTTCACCATTGTCTGGAACAGGACGGGTAGAATTCTTTTTTTTTTTTTTTTAATGTTTTTATTTATTTCTAGGAGAGAGAGAGAGACAGCGTGAGCAGGGGAGGGTCAGAGAGAGAGGGAGTCACAGACTGAAACAGGCTCCAGGCTCTGAGCTGGCAGTCAGCACAGAGCCCGACGCGGGGCTCGAACCCATGAACCGCGAGATCATGACCCAAGCGAAAGTCGACGCTTAACCGACTAAGCCACCCAGGCGCCCCAGGACGGGTAGAATTCTGAGAGGACAGGCTCATTTTAAGGCTCCTTCTCATACTTCCAGGTATGAGGAGGTCTGACCTCCCTCCCACAGCTAATGGCTCAGCTGCCTCCTTCTCAAGGTCCTGACTGAATCAAAGTTCCTGGTTGGTTCCAGACCTCTTGTTTTCTTCTGGTTTCTAAGTAAGGACTGACACAGCCTCCATCAGTGAGCAGCCAGGACTCTGCATAAGGGTCAAGTCACTGTCCTCCTTGGTAGCCATGAACAGAGATAACCGATTCCCCTGAGCAAGATTGTGGTCCTTGAAGATGACTCATTGTCCTCCTCCTACTCTTGAGTGAGAATGTCAGTCTTGATTCCCTCTTCAGGGGTATGTGGTTATCCTAACCTCTAGTCTAACTTTTAAATAGACATTAAATCTGGAATCCATTATCAAAGAGCTGAGTCATGGTGGGTAAGTCAATTATCATTTTAGCTTCAGTTTTCCCATCTATAAAATGAGGACATGAAGTTTGCCTTGTGCACTGAAGAGTCCCTAAATATGCACTTACTGTTTTCAAAGAAGTTAAAGCATGTGAAAATCCTTTGTAAATTATATGTTGTATAAATGTGAGTGGTAAATTTTTCTTAGACTGAGTTAAGGACATTTTGGAAAAAGGTAGCTGACAAAATAGCTTCTCTGGACTGTTCACTGAACTAAAGTGACAACACTTTTGTTGTCTCATAGTTAACATGACTATAATAGTACCCATTTGTTAGGACTATGGTGAGGATCTGGTTTGAAAGGACATGTAAAACATATGAAATAGTGCCTGGTGCTATTCTTAATGTTGGTTTGGAAACTTGGATTGGAAACTTTTGGTAACAGAGAATTTTAAATGACTTAAAACAGGACTCAGCCAATTACACTGAAAGCCTGTGACACAGCTTTAATAATTCTGCACCAATTTAGGGAGATTCACACCATTTTTAAGAGGAAATGACTGATATTTCTTTCCTGGTACTCATTTCACATTTTGATCCTAGTGAGTTAGTGAGATTTGAACTTGCCTTGATGTTAAGATGTCAACTCCTTGAACATAAAGACTTCCCATTTCTTCACTACTATTATCAATATGGGACTAAGCTGTTCAATCAATTTTTGTTGAATAAAGAATAAATGCTGTTTGTTTTTTGGGGGGGAAAGAAACCTGGTTAATGTGAGGGTTTCATGTACCATTGGAGCCAGAATGGGGCACATCCATGTACCAACAGTTGTGAGAAATAAACAGAAAGGTAGCTAAAATAAAGAATTTGCAAAGAAAGAACCTCACTATAATGTTATGACATGTTCACTGACTTTCTCCACTTGCCCCAACTGCCAATAGAGATAAAACAACATGAGGAGGGAGAACCAGAGCAGTGTGTCCGAGTTCCTCCTCCTGGGGCTCCCCATCCGGCCAGAGCAGCAGGGCATGTTCTTTGCCCTGTTCCTGGGCATGTACCTGACCACGGTGCTGGGGAACCTGCTCATCATCCTGCTCATCAGGCTGGACTCTCACCTCCACACCCCCATGTACTTCTTCCTCAGCCACTTGGCCCTCACGGATGTCTCCTTTTCATCTGTCACAGTTCCAAAGATGCTCGTGAATATGCAGACTCAGCAACAATCCATTCCCTATGTGGGGTGCATTTCACAGGTGTATTTTTTCATAATTTTTGGTTGTCTTGATAATTTCCTTCTTGCAGTAATGGCCTATGACAGGTATGTGGCCATCTGTCAACCACTCCACTACTCCACTGTCATGAGGCAGGAGCTGTGTATCTCATTAGTGGCTGGATCCTGGTTCTTCTGTTGTATTCATGCCCTGTTGCACACCCTCCTCTTGGTCCAACTGCCCTTCTGTGATGATAATACCATCCCTCACTTCTTTTGTGATCTCACTGTTCTCCTAAAGATGAGTTGCTCAGATGTCTCTCTCAATAGGCTGGTCATCTTTACTGAAGGAGGAATTCTTTTTACCCTGCCTTTGTGTAGTATCTTGGGCTCGTATATTCGTATAGGGACAACTGTCCTAAAGGTATCCTCCACTAAAGGACTCTTTAAAGCCTTTTCTACCTGTGGTTCCCATCTTTTTGTGGTGTCTTTATACTATGGGACACTTGCAGGTATTTACTTTTTCTCCTCATCATGGAACTTTAGTGACAAAGACATAATTGCTTCAGTCATGTATGCAGTAGTTACCCCTATGCTAAACCCCTTTATCTATAGCCTGAGGAACAAAGATGTAAAACAGGCCCTGCAAATATTTGTCTATAGGGCTAACTTTTAAGTGACCATCACTAAATCCTATTATTGCAGTCATTCACAGTGCGATATGTCTACTAAAACTATTATATGATTGGCAACTCTGTGTAACTTAAAAAGGATAGACATTATGCTGTCATGTATGGTGTCATCAATTGTCAACTAGGTCAAGTTAGTTACTTGAACTGTTAAATATTCTTTATCCTTAATTTTTTTCCTGCTTGTTCATCATCTCTTATTGTGAAAAATCTTATGCAAAACATATTGCACAATTATAATTGTGGATTTGTTTCCCATTTTAGATATGCCCAGTCATTGCTTGTATATTTTATATACTATGTTATTGAGGACATACAGATATAGCATCATGATATGCTCTTGTGTACTGACTCTTTTATTTGTGGTGTGCTGAAGCTGGCTTGCATTGGCTTTAAGCTGAATGTGAACATCTCTTTCTGACTCCACATTCAATGACATCATGTTGGTAGTCTGAAATCAGCAATAGTGTAAATAGTTACACAATAGAAATTGGCAAATGCAACAAAGCAAGATTTCTCAGAGAGCCATTTTTATTCCTTTAATAGCATACCACTGCATTTATAAGTAGGAGATATTTATCTTTATCTTTGGCATCAGCTCTTGCCTTAATATCTCATCTACTTCTTCTGATATTAGTATAGATATACCAGCTTTCTTTTGGTTACTGTTTACATTGTATTTCTTTTCCATAACTTTACTTTAAACTGTTCTATGCCCTTATGTCTGTGAGGTGTACTGGTTAATACTGTGAAGTTAGGTTTTGGTTTTTTTTTATATAGATAATAATCATTGTATTGGAGAATTTGATCTAGTAATATCTAATATAATTATTATATACTTGGATTTATAGTTTTCACATTAATATATTTTCTTTTCTTTTTTTATAGTTTATTTTCAAGTTGGTTTCCATATAACACCCAGTGCTCATCCCCACAAGTGCCCTCCTCCATGCCCATCACCCCCTTCCACTCCCCCCACCCCATCTACCCTCAGTTTGTTCTCAGCATTCAAGAGTTTCTCATGGTTTGCCTCCCTCCCTCTCCCCCACTATTTTCCCCCTTCTCCCCCATGGTCCTCCATTAAGTTCCTCCTAATCCTCCTATACATACAAACATATGGTATCTGTCCTTCTCTGCCTGACTTATTTAGCTCAACATAACACCCTCAAGTTTCATCCATGTTGCTACACATGGCCAGATTTTATTCTTTCTCATTGCCATGTAGTATTCCATTGTATACATAAACCACGTCTTCTTGATCCATTCGTCAGTTGATGTAGTATATGTTTTCTATTTGAGACATCTGTGTCATATTTATTCTCTCTTCTCTTTCTCCCTTTTGATTAATTAAATATATATTTTGTAAACAAAAAAGAGGAGACAAACAAAAAAACAGACTCTTAGCTATAGAAAACAAATCGATGGCTACCAGATGGGAGGGGGTTGGGGAGATGGGTGAAACAGGTGAAGAGATTAAGAGTACACTTATCATGATGAGCACTGAGTAATGCATAAAATTGTTGAATCACTATATTGTACACTTGGAAGTAATATAACAATGTATGTTAATTCTACTGGAACTAAAATTAAAAAACAAATAAATACATATTTTGTTATTCTATTCCCCCTCTATTAACTTATTAACTATACTTATTATTATCATATAATTTTTTCCTGTACTTTATATAGAGATGACTTCTTGCTTTCTCTTTAAGATTTTTTAATGTAGTGTAATAAAGATAACATAAAACTATAATTTTAACCACTTGAGGTATACAATTCAATGGCATTTAGCACATTCATCACCATCATCTCATTCTAGTACTCCAAAAGGAACTCTGTGGAACATCAACACAATTGACTACTTTGTAGCTATGAAAAAATAAGGACAAAGATATCTGTGAACCAGTGTGGAGGGATTGCCAGGGTATATTGTTGAGTGGAAAAAAAGCAATGTATAAAAGCATACTCTGAACATCTATAACTCAACACCTTTTTGTAGTTCACTACTTTTTGTATAATAATGAAGGGGAAATAAAATATATATGTATCTTCCCATTCGAGGAAAAAGAAACAGGAAGAATAAATCAGAAATTAGTGAGATTGCTTATCTACAAAAGTTAGGGAAGAATGGGGAAGAAAAGATGGGGAGACGAGTCTATTTATTTGTATGGTTTTGACTATGTTATCTTTTACCTAGTGAAAAATAAATAGAAGAGGATGGGGGAATACAAAAATAGAATAAGACAAAACAAATAAACCTAGCTATATTTCAAATGAATACCATAATTAGAAATAAAGGGGAAAATAAGATACCTAATCTAAGTAATTCTTTAACACAAAATTTTATCCATATACCCATAGTAAAGAAAAAACTGTAGGCAAAGTTTTTAAGCTTCAGTTACTTTGTCATTACAGTGGTATGAACTGAAGATTCTAAATTACTTAACATGCACTCCAAGATACAGTAAATAAATAAACATATTGTAGAAAAGGGAATGACTCCTCACTATCAGGGAAAGGAGCTATGTACATGGAAAAGGAGAGTCTCGAATGAATTCTATGGCATCAAACTGGAATTGGAGATATCGGTTTGAACTCATGGGTTTTAATATGTACAAACAGATTGAATTTACATGTTATATAGTAATATCTATACTATTCCCGGTCCTCCATTCTTTCTGTCTCTCCCCTGACCCATTTTCTATGGGTAACCATTCTTTTAGTTTATTAGTTTGTAGTTTCTCTTTCCTGTGTTTCTGTTACACATACTTCCTAGTATGTTACACATACTTCTTGCATCCTCAGATCGTTTAAAAGCTTTGTAAGCTACGAACACACCTAAGGCCAAATGTGCTTTCTACACTTCTCCTTTAAAAAGAATCAAAGTTAACCCTGTGTAGAAGTCTCTGAACTTGAGGATACTAGGCATATACCCTCACACTGGCCCTAACACTAACCCTAACGCTAGATCTGAGGGAAAAAATAAGATGTGGTATATATTTATATGCATACACTTATACACACACAATGGAATATTACTCAGCCATAAAAAGAATGAAATCTTACCATTGGCAATGATGTGGGTAGAGCTAGAGAATATTGTCCTAAGTGAAATAAATCAGTCAGAGAAAGATGAATATGACATGATTTCACTCATATGTAGAATTTAAGAAACAAAACAAATGAGCAAAGGTGAGGGAAGAAAGAGGGGGCAAACCAGGAAACAGACTCTTAACTATAGAGAATGAACTGATGATTACCAGAGGGGAGGTGGATGGGGCATTGGGTTAAACAGGTGATGGGTATGAAGCAGTGCATTTGTTTTGATGAGCACGGGATGTTGTACGGAAGTGTTGAATGTTGTACACCTGAAACTAATATTACATTGTATGTTAACTAGCTGGAATTTAAATAAAAACTAAAAAATAAACATAAGAAATAAAAGGGACCAAAGTTATCAGAAAAATGGCTGATTCCAGGACTGGGGTCAGAACATGACAAGACTATCCAAGAAAATTTTGCTGAGCCTGAAAGGAAGTGCTCAGTGAATCATAGAGACTCAGGAGCCAGTGTGAAGGATCTCCCAATGGCCAAATCTGGAATAGTTTTGAGTTTCAAAACGAATAGAAAAGGCAGTGACCATAACTCGAAGAATAAAAAAGAATTCGTAAGTCCACAACATATATAAATCAATGAAAAAACAAATGATAAGGGAAAGTTCCTTCTTATGTACAACAAATAAAGGTAGAACAGATGATAGAATTAGAAAATCACCATTTGGCCACCACACTTGCAATAATTTTTCATATAAGATTCACCAATGGATGTTAAACATAGTGGGTGAAATTTTAATGGGAAAAAAGTTATGGTTATATAGCTTTAAAATACTATATATTTAAAATCCAAATGATACAGATTAATTACAAAGGTTAAAATAGTAACTTTACAGTAGAGAACCTAGAAGACACCACCTAACCAACTGATCAGAATGAAATCACTACTCTGATATCATGAAGCCAGGTTCACAGAAGGAGAGTGACAATGCCCTCAAATGGCCACCTCTGCACTGGAGTCTCATATCACTTTAAAGCAGAAACAACTGATACCAGCTTTCCAAGGGTCATCTACTATTTCTGTCACAGTGAACTATTATGATTTGTCTCTGCCTTGGTGTAATGAACTAACTCTCCACACGCATCAAGATCTACATTCATGGAGGGTAAGATCTTTGCCTTTTTGTTTATGGCTACATTCTCAGCTCTTAGTAGAAGTCCTGATACAGAGTCAATGTTCAATGGAACAAAGGGATGAATAAAACAGCAAACACTCTCTTGCTACTGTGCAATGAAGTCTTGTTAGCTGCTCTTGGGTGAGATGTTTTCCTGGAGCCAGACTGGGACAGAGTGAAGACATGTGAATCCACAGGTGTGAGAGATTAATGAGTATGGTTAAACATTTGTTTTTCCAGAAAATTACATTTTGAGATGTGACAGTCCTTTCTAGGTTTCTGAGATTCCCAAAACTTCTTCATCCCCAGCAAATAGAAAAGCAGTATGAAGGCAGAGAACCAGAGACACATGTCCAAGTTCTTCCTCTTGGGCTACCCTATTGGACTGGAGCAACAGAGTGTGTTTTTCATCCTTTTCCTGGGAATGTACCTGGCCATAGTTCATCAGTCTGGACTCTCACTTCCTGAGTACATTCCCATGTATTTCTTCCTCAGCCATTAGCCTTCATGGATATCTCCTTTTCATCTGCCACTACTCCTAAGGTGCTGATAAACATGTATATTATGGATGAATCCATCCCCTATGCTTGGTGCATTTCACAAATGTATTTCCTCATCAGTTTTAGTTGTATTGTAGTTTTATTCTTACAGTGATGGCATATTACAGGTATGTGGCCATCTGTCACCCTCTTCATTATACCCTCAATCATGAGGGATGAGCTTTGTGTCACCCTAGTGGCTAGGTCCTCATTTTTTCTCTTATACTCATGCTCTGTTGCACACCTTCCTCGTGGACCAGCTGTACTGTACAGGAGCTATCATCCCCTACTTATTTTGTGATCTTGCTCTTGTGCTGAAGTCCTCCTGCTAAGACATTTCCTGCAATAAGCTGCTTATTCTCATTGAGAGAGGATTGATTTTTATCCTGCCATTGAGTGGTATCTTGGGCTTATATATCTACATTGCAGGCATCATTCTGAAGAATAATTTAAGAGAATCTCCAGAGCCTTGTCTACATGTGACTCTTAACCTCTTTGTGGTGTTTTTATACTATGGGACAATTGCTGGTATTTACTTTTTCCCTTCATCAGACAACATAATTGCTCCCATTGAGGTACATGGTGGTTACCCCCATGCTGAACCCCTTCATCTATAGCCTGAAGAATAAAGACATGAAACATGCTCTTCAGAAGATCTTTAGAGCACACCCCTCAGTGTCATTTGTTCAACCTTACGGTCACAGGTACTCATGGGGGCTGTAAACATGTCTCTTTTAAAAGTTGCAGTTTGGCCAGTTCTTATTAAGAATCTTTTTAACTCATGGGGCGCCTGGGTGGCTTAGTTGGTTAAGTGTCCGACTTCGGCTCAGGTCATGATCTCACGGTTCGTGGGTTCGAGCCCTGCATCGGGCTCTGTGCAGACAGCCAGCTCAGAGCCTGGAGCCTGTTTCAGATTCTGTGTCTCCCTCTTTCTCTGACCTTCTCCTGCTCACGCTGTCTCTCTCTCTCTCTCTCAGAAATTAAAAAAAAAAAACATTAAAAAAAGGGGCACCTGGGTGGCTTAGTCGGTTAAACGTCCAACTTTCTCTTAGGTCATGATCTCGCGGTCTGTGGGTTGGAGCCCCGCGTCGGCTCTGCGCTGACTGCCAGCTCAGAGCCTGGAGATTGTTTCAGAGTCTGTATCTCCCTCTTTCTCTGACCCTTCCCTGCTCACGCTGTCTCTCTCTCTCTCTCTCTCCTAGAAATAAATAAAAATATTTAAAACAAAAAGAATCTTTTTAACTCTTAACCTTCCTTTCTTGGTCTCATGTTTACTCTTATATTTATGTTCACTTGATTGTTCTTTTTCCTTACCTGCTATCTGATTTGTGTGCATTAATGGTCTGCAGTGAAAATGCAAGCCCTCCTATACCCTGATGAAACTCTCTGCAAGCTTGTGAAACTTTGGTGCCTATTTCTCTGGGCTTTAGGAAGTTTTAAAATCTGTTTTCTTTATAACCCTACCTGGTGTTGATATCAACACATATTTAAATTTTTTAAAATACCTTTTTATTTTTTAGGGTGGGGCACAGAGAAAGGGAGACAAAGAATCTGAAGCAGGCTCCAGGCTCTGAGCTATCAGCACAGAGCCTGACATGGGGCTCAAATTCATGAATTGCTAGATCATGACCTGTGCCAAAGTCAGACGCTTAACCAACTGAGCCACCCAGGTGCCCCTATATCAACATATATTAATCTGAGTTTTCATAATGTCACTAAATTTTACTTATTTCATATGTGAGAAATCCAGAAGTTAACAAACTGCTATATTGAAAGACATGAGCTATTGCATTTGGCATTAATCAAGTATTTAAATGTAAATTTATTTACTCCTCAGCACATTTCTCTAATAAAGGTGTCAATATTTTTCAGATTTACAGAGACTCAAACTAAAAATCAAGGATATCAACTAAGCAGCTGCCCCCAAGACTTAACCTCAGACATATGTGACTTCAAAAAATCATGTGTTTAACCATATTACTTTATTGCCATTTTCATATATGATTGATCACTTTGGCTGTTTTATACATAAAGCATAGTGTATGTACTCTTTTGTGATCCCATTATATTTTGTTCTGTATAGTTATAGTTAACTCATTCTCATGACTTTATCATTTTCAGTTGTGTCTATATTCCTCAATTTATTTATCCATTCCAGTTCTGATTGACATTTGGGTAACTCCCAGTTCAAGACTTGTGTATGTATCTCATAATAGAATTTTTGGAAGAAAATTCATGTATACTTCATTTAATTAACAGATTAATATTTTTAAAAGTTAGACACAGTGCTTGCTTCAGTTTTCACTCCTCCCTGTAACATACTTACTCACCAACTTTTATACTGTCCATCTTCTCTACTGTACACATTCTTATGGGCTGGTAGAAGTCATGAGTTGTGGTTTGAATTTGCATTTGTCTGATACTTCATGTAGTTTATCTTCTTTGCCTACACTTACTAGGAATTTGGGTATGCTTTTCATAAATAGTCTGTTCTTAGCCATTTGGTGCTGTTTTATTGGGTAGCCTGGTTTTTTCTTACTGGTTTCTATGATTTCTTCATGTATATGTATATTCTTGAAAATAAGCCATTTGCTGGGAATATGTATTGAGAATATATTCTTTTGTTATGTGGCTTGATTTTTAATAATCTTTATGAGTCTTTTGATGAACAGAATTTATATGTCTTAACTTAGTCCTATGTATTACACTTTTCCCTATGTGGCTAACTTTATCTATATCCTATTTAAGAAATTTTTGTCTACCACCTCCCTATGACCCAGCAATAACACTGCTAGGAATTTACACAAGGGATATAGAAATGCTGATGCATAGGAGCACATGTACCCCAATGTTCATAGCAGCACTCTCAACAATAGCCAAAACATGGAAAGAGCCTAAGTGTCCATCAATGGACTAATGGATCAAGAAGATGTGGTTTATCTATAAAATGGAATACTACATGGCAATGAGGAAGAATGAAATCTGGCTATGTGTAGCAACATGGATGGACCTTGAGGGTGTTATGCTGAGTGAAATAAATCAGGCAGAGAAGGACAGATACCATATGTTTACATGTATAGGAGGATTAGGAGGAACTTAACAGAGGACCATGGGGGAGAAGAAGGGGGGAAATGGTGGGGGGAGAGGGAGAGAGGCAAACCATAGAGACTCTTGAATGCTGAGAACAAACTGAGGTCTGATGGTTGTGGGGGGTGATGGACATGGAGGAGGGCACTTGTGGGGATGAGCACTGGGCGTTATATGGAAACCAACTTCACAATAAACTATTTGTAAAAACTTAAAATAAAATAAGAATTTTTTGTCTACCGAAAGAACTTGATGATATTCCCTAAGTTTTTATCTTAAAAAAATTTTTTTAATGTTTTATTTATTTCTAAGAGAGAGAGAGAGAGAGAGAAAGAGACAGCGTGAGCAGGGGAGGGTCAGAGAGAGAGGGAGATACAAAATCTGAAACAGGATCCAGGCTCTGAGCTGGCATTCAGTCAGAGCCCGAAGCAGGGCTCCAACCCATGAACCGTGGGATCATGACCTGAGTCGAAGTCGGGTGCTTAACCGACTGAGCCACCCAGGCACCCCTTCCTAAGTTTTTATCTTAAAAGATTCTTATTTTGCTTTTAATATGCGTATCTAAAGTCTATCTGGGTTCACTTTTGGTGTATGTTTTAAGGTACAGACACAAATTAATTTTATTCTGTATGAGTATCCAATAGATATATATTACAATTTATTAAAAATGCCATCTTTCCCTAGTTGATCAAGTTTGCAACACAACAAACTTCTATGTAGTCTAAGTATATCAGTTTTTAATTTTTGTCCTAGAGCTCACTTACCGCAGCCCAGATAATCAAGACTTATTGTACAGCACTTATAGCTACAGTTAGACACAAAAATGAGGTAAAAAGATCAGGTCAGGATAAATGGTTTACACAAACGTTGCATCTCAGAGGTAGATGGAGTAATTCCTATGTATAAAATTCATAAAATATTTTTAGGATATTTAAATAAAAGATACTATTATAAAATAATACATTGCCTTGATCTTTATCATTGTTCAAATTTTACTGTCTTGCTTAACAGTAAAAATTACAATTGAGAGTACTAATTTTCCAAACAATAAATCATTTCCATGAAAATTGCATGCTATTGAGGGGCACAGATTCTTTTAAGTCTTGAATCTCTACTGAATACAAAATACTCTGTCTCTTGAGTAATGCATTTTGTCACTTTACAGATTTGGAAACCAAGCCCTAATTAGGCTTGGTTAACTGATGTTGCTAAAGTCAGCGAGTAATAAATAGTTAAGAACATAAATTAAAAATTAAAATATATAATTTGTATTAAAACATTTTTAATTTTTAAAAATCGAACGCACTGTGATGAACTGAACCTTTTATTAAGAGCATCTTTAAATAGTTCCTGACAAACCATAAGAGACTCTTAAATACTGAGAACAAACTGAGTGTTGATGGGGGTGGGGGAGAGAGGAAAATGGGTGTTGGGCATAGAGGAGGGCACTTTTTGAGATAAGCATTGGGTGTTACATGGAAACCAACTTGACAATAAACTATAAAAAAAATAGTGCTTGAAATTCAGAATAATGTTATTAGTCAAATATAGGAGGTGAAAAAAAATCCATCCTTTCTCCATTCAATGAATCAAATGATTGAATATGATATATTGGCTCTTTTTTTTCTTCTTGAATTTCCATTTGAATTTCAGATTCTGCTTGACAATTAAAAAACAAAACTATTTTTTATTTAGGATGGTATTCAAAATATAAAATAGCTTACAGAGAACTGACATTTTAAAGATATTGAATCTCTAATCTGGGAACATGTATATACATCTTGGTTATTTCTAACTTCTTATTTTCGTTGAAGACATTTTAGTCCACATCTTTCATTCGACCTTTCCCTAGATATTTCATATTTGTGTGCAATTTAAAATTTTTATAATCATTAAGATTTCATATTCGATTTTTCTACAATATAGAAATATAGTTGACTTTTCTATATCAAAGTCAATATATAACTATACTAAATTCATTATTCTTATAATTTGTATATTGTTTTGGGTATTGTAGGTAAGCCGTAATATTATCAGTGGATAGTAATTGAATTCTACCCTCTCAATATTTAGACTCTTTATTTCTTTATATCTACAAATGTGCTGGTTAAAGTTTCTGGTACAATCTTTTATTTTGTAACTTTATATAATAAAATCCAGCTCAATGATTTTTAATAAGCTTACTGAGTCATAACCTAGATGAAATTGATAAATTTCCAGAAACATACAACCTACCAACATTGAATGAAAAAAGAAATAGAAACCTTGAAGAGACCAATAACAAATAAGGAGATTGAATCAGTGATAAAACCCCCAATATAGGGGCGCCTGGGTTGCTCAGTCGGTTAAGCGCCTGACTTCGGCTCAGGTCATGATCTCATGGTTTGTGGGTTCGAGCCCCACGTCGGGCTCTGTGCTGACGCTGGCTCAGAGCCTGAAGCCTGTTTCGGATTCTGTATCTCCTTTTCTCTCTGGCCCTTCCCTGCTCATGCTGTCTCTCTCTCTCTCTCTCTCAGAAATTAATAAAACATTTGAAAAAAATTTTAAAAAAACCTCTCAATATAGAAGAGCCCAGGACTAGATGGTTTCACTGGTGAATTTAATCAAATATTTAAAGGAGAATTAGCACCACTCTTCTTAAAATCTTTCAAAAAATTAAGAGGGAACACTTACAAATTCATTTTAGAAGAACAACATTACCCTGGTACCAAACCAGACAAAAGCACTGTATGAAAAGAAAACTAAAAGCCAACATCTTTTGCACAGTGAAAGAAACAATCAACAAAGCTAACAGGCAAACTACGGAATGGGAGAAGATATTTACAAATGACACATCTGATAAAGTGTTAGTATCCAAAATATATAGAACTTATCAAACTCAACACCCCCCAAAAAAGTTCAATTAAGAAATGGAGGAGGTTGGGAGAGGGGAAAATGGGTGATGGGCATTGAGGAGGGCACTTGGGATGAGCACTGAGTGTTGTATATAAGCGATGAGCCATGGGAATCTACCTCTAAAACCAAGAGCACACTTTACACACTCTATGTTAGCCAATTTGACAATAAACTATATTTAAAAAAGAAAAAAAGGAAAAACATCATTTACAAATAAGAAAAAAAATGGATAGATGACATGAATAGACATTTCTCCAAAGAAGACATCTAGATGGCCAACTGACACATGAAAAAATATTCAACATAATTTGTCATCAGGGAAATGCAAATCAAAACTACAATGAGATATTGCCTCACATCAGTCAGAATGGCTAAAATCAAAAACAAAAAACAATAAGTGTTGATGAGGATGTGGAGAAAAAGCAATCCTCTTGCACTGTTGGTGGAAATGCAACCTGGTGCAGCCACTGTGAAAAAGAGTATGGAGTTTCCTTAAAAATTTAAAAATAGAACTCCCCTACAACCCAGTAATAGCACAACTGGGTATCAACTCAAAAAATACAAAAACAGTTATTCAAAGGGATACAGACACTCCTATGTTTAGAGCAGCATTATTTACAATAGAAAAATTATGGAAAGAGCCCAAGTGTCCATTGATAGATAAGTGGATAAAGAAGAGGACACACACACACACACACACACACACACACACACACACAGAGGGGGAGGGGGAATATTATTCAGCCATAAAAAAGAATGAAATCTTGTCATCTGCAGTGACATGGATGGAGCTAGAGAGTATAATGCTAAGGAAATAAATCAGTCAGAGAAAGACAAATACGGCATGATTTCACTCAGATGTGGAATTAAGAAACAAAACAAATGAGCAAAGGAAAAAAGAAGCCAAGACAGAGTCTTAACTATAGAGAACTGATGGTTCTCCCCAAACTGAGGGGAGATGAGTAAGGAATTGGTGAAATAGGTGATGGGGATTAAGGAGGACACTTGTCATGATGAGCACTGGGTGATATATGGAATTGTTGAATCACTATATTGTATACCTGAAACTATTATAATACTGTATATTAACTATACTGGTATTAAAACGTAAAACAAAGCCAATATTTTAATGAACATAGATGCAAAAGTCCTGAACAAAATACTAGCAAACCAAGTTCAACAGCATATTAAAGGGATCATACACCATGACGAAGTGGGACTTAGCTGTGGGATGCAAAGATGGTTCAACATATGCAAATCAATTAATGCAATATACCACACTAACAAAGTTAAGAAGAAAAAACACATATCATCTCAAAAGTTGCAGAAAAAGGATTTGATAAAATTCAATGTACTTTTATGATAAAAACTTTCATAAAACTAGGAATAGAAGGATTTACTTCAACATAATAAAGTGTATATAGAATAAGCCCACAACTAATACCATATTTAATAGTGAAAAGCTAAAAGCTTTTCTTCTAAGATCAGTAACAAGACTGGATGCCCATTCTTGCCACTTCTATTTAACATACTACTGGAAGACCTAGTCAGAGCAATTAGAGGTGATATTTATAAATATAAAGGTTGTTAGTTAACTTAAAGGAGAATAAAGTGGGAGGGATTTTCCTCCCTGATTTAAAAACTTACTGTAAAGCTTCAATAATCAAGAAAGTGTAGCACTGAAATAACGATAGACATGTAGAACATGTAGACTTGTAGAACAATGTAACAGAATTGAGGGTCCAGAAATAAATCTCTAAGGAATAAACCTTATTTTTGTGGTCAGCTGGTTTTTGACATAGGTGTCAAGGCAGTTCAGGGGGGGAAGGGGCAATCTTTTCAAAAATAGTGCTAGGGAAAATGGATATTCCCCATGCAAAACCTTCAACTTATATCCTTAATACCATACACCAAAAAAGTTAACTCAAAATGGGTCATTTTTGAAATATAAGAACTATAAGGCTTTTAGGGAAAAAAAGAGAAAATATGTGTTTCCTTGGGATAGGCAAAGATTGCTTCGATGATTCACAAAAGAAAAAAATGAGAAACTGGACTTCATCAAAGTTCAAAACTTCTGCTCCAAGAGAAAAACCATTAAGAAAATGAAAAGAAAGGGGTGCCTGGGTGGCTCAGTCAGTTAAGCATCTGACTCTATTTCTGCTCAAGTCATGATCTCATGGTTAGTGAGCTGGAGCCCCACATCAGGCTCTGTGCTGGCAGTGTGGACCCTGCTTGAGATTCCCTCTCTCCCTCTCTCTGTGTGCTTGCCCTGCCCTTGTGTATTCAAGGGAAGAAAGGAAGGAAGGGAGGTGGGGAGGGAGCAACTGATTAGGAGAAAATATTTGAAAATTATATATATGATAAGAGTCCAGTCTCCACTTCGGATAGAAAACTTCATACACAAATATCCCATGCTGTAGTGCATGTGCTGTCAAGATAGGAAGAAGAGTAGTGCACACACAGTGAGACGTGGGGATTCAGAGAACAGGTTGTGAGTGAATAAAGAGTTCACTCGACTTCAATGCTGAACTGGGTACCAAACAGCTCTAGGCCACCTTCTCCTCTGTCTCCTCCTCAAACTCACCCTCCTCCTTGACCCTGGCATCCTGGTATTGCTGGTACTCAGACACCAGGCTGTTCATGCTGTTCTTGGCCTTGGTGAGCTTCATCTCATCCATGCCCTCACTTATGTATCAGTGCAGGAAGGCCTTGCACTCGAATACAGCCATGAACTGCTATGAGATGGGTACCTGAACAGCTCCTGGATGGTCATGGTGCTGCTACCGGAGGTGGTGGACATTTTTGGCTCCTGGGGCCGAATGTCACAGATATTTTTACATCACTGGGATCCATTTTCATTCTTTTGTATGTGGATATCCAGTTTCTTGGCACAATTTATTGAAGAGACTATCCTTTACTCATTGTGTATACACTTGACTCCCTTGTCAAGGATTAGTTGATGGCATATGCATGGGTTCATCTCTGGGCTCTGTATTCTGTTACATGGTCTACACGTTTTCATGTCAATAACATATAGTGTTGATTACTGTAAGTCTGTATTATAGTTTAAAGTCAGGAAGTGTGATGCCTCCCACTTTGTTCATTTTTCTCAAGGTTGCTTTGACTTTTGTAGATCTCTTGTTGTTCTCTAAGAATGGAATGAATGGTGGCAGTGGAATATGTGCTTTAATGCAGTTTGGGGTCAGTGGTTTGGGAGTCTATAAAGGCTAGTACTACCCTATCTGGGCCTTTCTGTAATGTATGGAGAGACAGATTCCATTGATGGATTCTTCAGAGGTCAAGGGTATTCATGGCCTCTCCACCTTCTCATGACCAGGCAGAGGGGATGCTGACATGTCACTGACTGTAGGGACACTTTCTTCGGGGACCCTTTTGTCCCTGCATAGGATCCATCTCAAGAGACAGGCAAAAGTTGCACAATTAGTTCTGTTGGCTTCTTCTCTAACAGAAGCTTGGGGTTGTGTTCCCCTGGGTCTTTTTCTTGTTGGTAAATGTGCATCTTCCCGCTCATTACTCTAGCACTTGTGAACCGGCATGCAGGATCCTAAAGACCATTAGGCCATGGAGACATAAGAGAGGAGTATTCAGGTAGCAGCCAGGGCCAGCAAGAATTGGCATAGATTGGAGGAAGGTGAGGAACCATTACTTGGCCTAGATATGTGCATGTATGTGAGGACTAGAGAGAGAAACAGAAAAGGGTATTTATGTGGCTTGTGTTTTTAGAGGCTAACAGACTTGCACACTGACTTCTATGATGTTGCTAGCCACATGTGGTCATAAAGTTAAAATTAATTAAAATTAACTGACATTACAATTTTAGTTCCTCAGTTGCAATAGCTCTATTTCAGGTCATCAGTCACATAGGCTACTGCTGCTAGAGCGGACAATGTAGATTTAGAGCATTTCCATCATGGTAGAAAGCCCTATTGTAGAGTGCACCATGGAGGGCTGGAATTGCTTGCCAATGTGTGCATGTACGCTTGGGTGTGTTTGTGTGGGTGTCTGCATGTTGCTTCTTTTTATGTTACTTGTATGTTGTGTGTGACTGTATGTGATTCTTATTCTGCATAGTGGGGATTTTGTATGTGTGTGGTTTGTGAGTTGCCTGGATGACTGGATGTGGTGCTTGCATGATATTTTAAAATATAATTTATTGTCAAATTGGCTTACATACAACACCCAGTTCTCATCCCAACAAGTGCCCTCTTCAATGCCCATCACCCGTTTCCCCCTCTCCTTCACCTCTTCCTCTATCCTCAGTTTGTTCTCTGTATTTAAGAGTCTCTGTTTTTAACTATTTTTTCCCCTTCCCTTCCCCCATGGTCTTCTGTTAAGTTTCTCAAGATCCACATATGAGTGAAAACATATGATATCTGTCCTTCTCTGACTGACTTACTTCATTCAGCATAATACTAACCCTCTTGCACTGTTGGTGGGAATGCAAACTGGTGCAGCCGCTCTGGAAAACAGTATGGGGGTTCCTCAAAAAATTAAAAATAGAACCGCCCTATGACCCAGCAATAGCACTGCTAGGAATTTACCCAAGGGATACAAGAGTGCTGATGCTTAGGGGCACATGTACCCCAATGTTCATAGCAGCACTTTCAACATAGCCAAGTTATAGAAAGAGCCTAAATGTCCATCAACTGATGAATGGATAATGAAAATGTGGTTTGTATATACAACGGAATACTACTTGCAAATGAGAAAGAATGAAATCATGCCATTTGCAGAAACTTGGATAGAACTGGAAGATATTATGCTGAGTGTATGATTTTTATTTATTTATTTATTTTTAAATAAAGGACAGACTCCAGGAAGGCCTTTTTTTTGTTTGTTTGTTTTATTTATTTTTGAGATAGAGACAGCGTGAGCAGGGGATGGTCAGAGAGAGAGGGAGACACAGAATGTGAAGCATGCTCCAGGCTCCGAGCTATTCCTCAGCACAGAGCCCAATGCAGGGCTTGAACCCACCGAATCGTGAGATCATGACCTGAGCTGAAGTCGGACGCTTAACCGACTGAGCCACCCAGGTGCCCCGAGTGTATGATTTTTTAAACAGCTTTATTGAGGTGTAATTAGTACAAAAATCTGTACAAAGTTAATGTATACAATTTAATGAGTTTGGACATATGCATACACATTTGAAGGTATCACCACAACCAAGGCAATAGATATATCCATCAGGTCTCAAAATTCCCTTGTGCCCCCTCTTTTTTGTGGTTAAAATAACTTAAAATGAGATCTCCTCTTTTCATGAATTCTGAAGTGCACAATAAAGTACTGTGGACTACAGGCACTATGCTGAATGGCAGGCCTCTAGAACTAATTCACCTTGAATAGCTGAAACTTTATATCAATAACAGCTCTACATTTTCCCCCACACTCCATTGGTAACTACCATTTATTCTCTGTTTCTATGAGTTTGACTCTTTTAGATTCCTCTTAAAAGTGAAATTAGGCAATATTTGTCCTTCTGTAACTGGCTCGTTTCATTTAGCATAATGTCCCTCCAGGTTCATCCATGCTGTCACAAAGAGAAGGATTTCCTTCATTTTTTAGGCAGAATAATATTCCATTGTATGTTTATACCACGTTTTATCTATCCATTCTTCTGTTGATGGACATTTGGGTTGTTTCCACAACTTAATTATTGTGCACAGGACTGCAGTAAACATGGAAGTGCAGATATATCTTTGAGTTCCTGATTTCAGTCCTTTCTGTTATATACCCAGAAGTGGGATGGCAAAATCATGTGGCAGTTCTATTTAATGTTTCAGGGAAACTCCATTCTGTTTTCCATAGCAGCTGAGCATTTTAGAGCCCCACAAACAGCACAGAAGGGTTCCCTCTGCATGCTTTTTATTTTTTATTTTTTATATTTTTTTTTAATTTTTATTTATTTCTAGGAGAAAGAGACAGTGTGAGCAGGGGAGGGTCAGAGAGAGAGGGAGTCACAGACTGAAACAGGCTCCAGGCTCTGAGCTGGCAGTCAGCACAGAGCCCAATGCGGGGCTCGAACCCACGAACCGCGAGATCATGACCTAAGCGAAAGTCGGACGCTTAACCGACTAAGCCACCCAGGCGCCCCCACTCTGCATGCTTTTTAAAGTTATGTGTCACAAAATGTTTCATCTTAAAGATGAATGCAAGTTGGTATGAACCCATGCAAACTTCTACACTTTCTTTTTTTTTTAAATTTTTTTTAATGTTTTATTTATTTCCATGAGAGAGAGAGAGAGACAGCGTGAGCAGGGGAGGGTCAGAGAGAGAGGGAGTCACAGACTCCGAAACAGGCTCCAGGCTCTGTGCCGACTGTCAGCTCAGACGCGGGGCTCGAACCCATGAACAGTGAGATCATGACCTAAGCGAAAGTCGGACGCTTAACTGACTAAGCCACCCAGGCGCCCTGCAAACTTCTACACTTTCAACTAGAGATGAGTATAGGTCAGAGAAAGCCAAAGCACAGCACCTTGGGTTTGTTTCTGTGTTACTTTGTGTGTCTGTTTTTGTGCCTAACACACATATATGTGGGACATAGCAATATGTATATACATTCGAACTAGGGAAACAGCATCAGTCTGACTCTTCTCTTTTCTCAGTCTTAGACATAAACAGGAAGCTCTAAGCAAAGTCTCTTTATGCTAAGTTGGTGGCAATTTTTCCATGTGGTTTGAAGGCTACTGAATTTCTCCAGGGCCCCAAGTTTTCTTCATTGATCTTCAGTGATTTCTACATTTCCACATTGGGTAACATGGTGTAGTTAATTCTGGAACTTTGTCTAGTTACTCAGATGACAATGAATTCTGACATAACTCCTCAGTCCAATAGCATGTGTAATATTTTGATTCCCTAGCCACATCATTGGGCAAATTCTCATGTCACTCACATTGCATGTATGCTTAGAACTCAGCCATTTTGGAGGTGCCTGAGTGGCTCAGTCGGTTAAGCGTCCAACTTTGGCCCAGGTCATGATCTCACATTTCATGAGTTTGAGCCTTGCATTGGGCTCTCTACTGTAAGCACAAGGCCACTTCATATCCTCTGTCCCCCTCTCTCTCTACCACTCCTTGCTGGTTGTCTCTCTCTCAAAATAAATAAATAAACTTAAAAAAAAAAAAGAACTCAGCCATTTTGAAGCACTGGAGATAGAAGGGGATGATGGCAGACATGAAGAAGTTATTTATTGGCAAATTTATTTAAAATGTGGTAAGTCAACTGCTGTGGATGAAGTATTCTTTAGGGGCCCTGGTTTGGGCCTTCACTGTTTTCCTGAATGTGTGAGAGAGACCACAGAAGTAAACACACATTTTCAGTAAGCTATTTGATCTTGCTTGATGGCCTATTCATACCTCCGTTGTCTTTAATTCCTGACCTGTGATCTAGGTCACTCATCCTTCCAAAACAGTAAGTTTATTTATTTAATTTGTTTGGTCACCCTCCTTTTGATAGACTTATTTTAAAAAGATTTTATTTTTAAGTAATCTCTACACCTAATGTGGGCCTTGAACTCACAACCTCGAGATCAAGAGTCTCATCCTCTCTACCAACTCAGCCAGCAAAACACCCCTTGACTGCTATCTTTATTTATTAACTCATGTTGATATATTTTCCAACTTAAATTTTTTTATTTTGATGAAATATGCATAACATAAAATTTATTATTTAAGTAATTTTTCAAATGTTTTTTATTTATTTCTGAGAGAGAGAGCGAGAGAGAGAGAGCAGGGGAGGATCTGAGAGAGAGGGAGACACAGAATCTGAAACAGGCTCCAGGCTCTGAGCTGTCAGCACAGAGCCCGACACGGGGCTCGAACCAACAAACTGTGAGATCATGACCTGAGCTGAAGTCGGACGCTTAACCGACTGAGCCACCCAGGTGCCCCTAAGTAATTTTTAAGAGTGCAGCTCTGTGGCGTTAAATACATTTACACCGTCACCACCATCTACTTCCAGAACTTTTTTATCTTCTCAAACTGAAACTGTGTACACTGAACAGTAATTTCTCATTTCCCTTCTCCCTAACTGCTGGCCACCACCATTCTATTTGTTGTCTCTATGAATTTGACTATTCTAGGATCTCATGTAAATGGAATCATACAGTATTTATACTTTGGTGACTGACATATTTTAGTCAGCATAATGTCAAGGTTCTTCCATGTTGTAGCAGGTCAGGATTTCCTTCTTTCCATTCCATTTTCTGTACATAACACATTGTGTTTATCCATTCATTTGTCAATGGACACACATTTTTTTCATCTTTGACTGTCATGAATAATGCTGCTTTGAGAAAGAATGAAATCATGCCATTTGTAGCAACGTTGGTGGAACTGGAAGGTATTATGCTGAGTGAAATAAGTCAGTCAGAGAAGGACAAATATCATATGTGGATCTTGACAAACTTAACAGAAGGTCATGCGGGAAGGGAAGGGGGAAAAATAGTTACAAACCAAAAGGGAGGGAGGCAAACCACAAGAGACTCAAACTGGGGGTGGATGGGGGGGAGGGGAAAATGGGTGATGGGTATTGAGGAAGGCACTTGTTGGGATGAGCACTGGGTGTTATATGTGAGCCAATTTGATAATAAATTATATTCATAAAAAATTAATAATGCTGCTTTGAACATGGGTGTACAAATATTTGTTTGAGAACATTATTTCACTTGTTTTGGATATATACCCAGAAGTGGAACTTCTGGATTATATGGTAATTCTTTGTTTAATTTTTTGAGGAACTGCCACAGTGTTTTTCATAATGACTGCACCGTTTTATGTATACCAGCAATATACAAGTGTTCCAATTTCTCCACATCCTCACCAACACTAGCTTTCTTCCTTCCTTCTTTCCTTTTTTCCTTCCTTCCATCCTTCCTTGTTTCCTTCCTTCTTCCTTCCTTCTTTCCTCCCTCTCTCCATTTTTTCTTTTCTTTTCTTTTTTTTCCCTTTCCTTTGCTTTCTTCGTTTCTTTTCGATGATAGTAATTCTAATGTGTGAAGTGAGTTTATGTATTAAGGACCTATATTGTACATGGTATGTTTCTTTAATCTTCTCAATGCTTTAAGAGGCAAGCATGTGTATGTGTGTATGTGATAGACAGAGAGACAAAGGTAGAGACAGAGACAGAGAGACAGAGAGGGCAAGAAACAATCAGGATAAGCAAGAACCAGATGCAAGCTCCGAAGCAGTCCGGCTACAGAGCCATTCTCTTCATCAGGGCTGTGAGGCTGCTCACTGGAATGTGGGCTCCCTAGAGGAAGGGACTTATTTATTACTTTCTTCCTAGTGCCTATCACAGTGTCTCCACATGTGTAAAAAACAAAATCAAAAAAGAATGAGTTGTTCCTGATTTTGACCAAAGAGTTTGATCTCACATACTTTCCCCAAGTGACTGCATCAAGGTTCAGACAAATCGCATTGCATCCTTCTCACCAGACTGGATAAGGCATCCATATGTGAATTGCAAGGCAATATTTGCCTGAATGTTGATAGTTACTTGGAGAAAATACGTGACTACACAGTAATTGCTATGCTTAGTATTTTTAAGTACTTGACATTTCCCATTTCTCTTTATTCCCAGAGGAGTGAAAGCAGCATGAGGAGAGAGAACCAGAACAGCATGTCCAAATTCCTCCTCCTGGGGCTCCCCATCCGGCCAGAGCAGCAGGGCGTGTTCTTCGCTCTGTTCCTGGGCATGTAACTGACCATGGTGCTGGGGAACCTGCTCATCATCCCTCTTATCAGGCTGGACTCTCACCTCCACACCCCCATGTACTTCTTCCTCAGCCACTTGGCCTTCACTGATGTTTCTTTTTCATCTGTCACCATCCCAAAGATGTTGATGAGCATGCAGACTCAGGATCTATCGATCTCCTATCCTGGATGTATTTCACAGATGTATTTTTATATATTTTCAGTTGTGTTGATAATCTCCTTCTCGCAGCGATGGCATATGACAGATATGTAGCCATCTGTCACCCTCTATACTACACCACCATCATGAAGAAGGGTCTGTGTGTGCAGCTGGTGGCTGGCTCCTGGATTCTCTCCTGTAGCAGTGCTCTCTTACACACCCTCTTCCTGACCCAGGTGTCCTTCTGTGCTGACATCATCGCTCACTTCTTCTGTAGCCTCCCCATCCTAGCCAGGCTGTCCTGTTCAAACACCTCTTTTAATGAGCTGGTCATACTTACTGCAGGGGCTACAGTTGTCATTTTCCCATTGACTGGCATTCTGGTCTCTTATAGACACATTGGAGCTTCTATTCTGAAGGTCTCCTCTACCAAAGGTATCGTCAAAGCCTTGTCCACCTGTGGCTCCCACCTCTCTGTACTGTCTTTATTCTATGGAACAATTATGACATTGTACTTTTCCTCCTCATTGAGCAACTCCAATGACAAAGACATGATTGCCTCACTGATGTACACAGTGGTCAGCCCCATGTTGAACCCCTTCATCTACAGCCTAAGGAACAGAGACCTGAAATTGGCTCTGGAGATGATATTCAGAAACAATATCCTTTTCACCAAGTGAGAATCACCTAATTGTATTATTTTACCCACTGATCTTGTTAGAGATGACTTCTTGCAAAATTGTTTGTTGACTATCCATGTCTCTTGCATTCTCCCAACTACTCTCTAAATAGGGAGCTATGTTATAGGACCTGACTCTTTTCACTTTGGTCATACCTAGCTTTTAATTATAACACACAGTTTCTATTTGTTGAAGTAAATGAGATATAAACCAGCTCCTTATTTCCTGTTTATTGTCCATAAATATTCAGTCAAATTTCTAATGTTTAGTTTTAGAAATTCCATAATGCTTACCTTCTTAATGCAGTAGCTAGATAATAAAGTGCTTTTGATGGTTTGCCAAAACTTAAATGAACTTTAATTTGATTGTGCCTGTGACAAGAAGTTAACAGGGGTGCACAGAGGAGTCAATCCAGTTACCAAATTTCTCCATGCTAGGAAGATTATGATTTTCCCCTCTAAGTTGGATTTTTGTAGTGAGAACAGCCTCTATCTGCCTGATTAATTTTAATCTGGGAAAGTATGTTGTCTTATTCCTAAACTGAGAGCTTTTACTTCTAAGAAGGAAAGGACATATGTGTGAATTCATAACTCATGCACACAAAAATATTTACCATAACTACTAGGCAATTGTCCAAGCTCTGGACATGCAAGTTAAAAAAGAGAAAGACCTCCAAATCAATTCCCATGTAGAGTTTACATTCCAACATTCCTGACCTCACTCATCATGCTCCTTTTTTTCCATAGCAGTTTTCAACCTTCTAATACACCATGAACTTTACTTATTTCCTTTATTGTCATTGTTTCTTTACTAGAATGTAAGCTCTGTGGGAGATGAGTTTTTGTGTCTGAAATAAATGAATAAATTCTAAGTTTTGTTTGTAGTAAAAACTGCTGTAGGTAAAGGAAGCATTAAAGAGGGGGATCACTATGATTTAACTCATAAATAGAATCTGAAAAAAGAAAGAAAGAAAGAAATGAATAAACTAACAAAAACCAGAATCAGACCTATAAACAGAGAACAAACTGATGGTTGCCAGAGGGGAGAGGGTGGGTCGTGGGAAAATGGGTCAAGGGGAATAGGAGAAAGAGCCTTCCAGTTATGGAATGAGTAGGTCATAGGAATAAAAGGCAGAACATAAGGAATATAGTCAATAGCATTGTAATAGCAATGTATCAGGACAGATGGTAGCTATACTTATAGTAAACATAGCATAATGTGTAAACTTGTTGAATCACTATTTTGTACAATTGAAATTAAAGTAATATTGTGTGTCAACTATACTCAGATAAAAAAAAAGGAGGGGGGGATGAGAGTTCTGGTGAGGGGAGCTTTATAATTTAATGCTGTGTGGTCCAGGTAAAGCTCACTGGAAAGGTAAAACTAAGACATTAGTGAGGACGGGTAAGTAAGCCGTGGGGATTTCTGAGGAAAAAGCACCTGAAGCATGAAGTTCAGCAATTAGAAATATTCTGAGGTAAGATGGCACCAGGCCTATTCCAGGAACATGAAATGGACCTCTGTAGCGATACAGGGATGAGTGGGGGGAGGGGGTGGTGGTGGTAGACAGTAAGTTTAGAGATATCAGGGAACCAGATTTGTTATGCACTTCAGGTTGTAGTAAGTGTATTAGTCAAAGTTCTCCAGATAAATAGAACCAAGAGGGTTTGTGTGTGTTTGTGGGAGAAAGGGGCGTTGGGGGAGAATTTTAAGGAATTAGCTCATGTGATTATAGAGGCTGGTAAGTCCCAAATTTGCAGGGTAACAAGCTGGAAACCCAGAGAAATGTTTCAGTTTGAACCCAAAGGCAGTTTGCTGGCAGAATTGCTTCTTTGGGGGAAGTCAGTCTTAAAGCTCTACAGACTGGATGAGGCCCATCTGCAGTATGGAAGGCAATCTACTCCAAATCTGCTGATCAAAATAAAATGATCGAGAGGGAGGCAAACTATATGAGACTCTTAAATTCAGAGAAAAAACCGAAGATTGCTAGAGGGGAGGTGGGTAGGGGGATGGGTTAAATAGGTGATGGGCATTAAGGAAGGCAATTGTTGGGATGAGCACTGGGTGTTATATATAAGTAATGAATCACTAAATTCTACTCCTGAAACCAGTACTACACTATACGTTAACTAAGTTGAGTTTAAATTTTTAAAAATGTTAATCCTATTTTAAAAATGCCTTCATAGAAACATCTAGAACAGTATTTGACTAAATATCTGGGTACTGTCACCTAGCCAAGTTGACACATAAAATTAATCACATTAGTAGAGTTTCATTTTTGTGTGAGTGATTTCAGAATCCATTGGAAGCTATTCAGTAGAGGAATGGCAAGATCCTTTTGACATTGGTATACACCCATGAAACTATCTAAGATAAGCTATCAAGATAATGAAGTTTCCTGTGCTTACCCTCCTGCTCCTCTTTGTTCCTCTGATCTGTCCCCAGGGCAACCACTGATCTTTTTTTTTTCCACATTAATTCTCATCTTCTAGAAGTTTAAGTGGAATCATACAATATGTATGCTTTTGCTGCTGTCCTCTTTCACTTAGCTCAGCATAAGCATTTTGAGATTCATCCATGTACTAATTTTTATCAATAGTTCATTCTTTTTATTGCTGAGTAGTATTTCATTATAAGGATATCCCACAAACTTTCTGTCCATTTACTTGTTGATGGATGTTTGGAGTGGTTCCAGTTTTTTACTATTAAATAAAGCTGTTATGAACATTCTTGTAGAAGTCTTTTTACAGACACCTACAGTTTTTTCTTTGGGCAAATACCTAGTAATATGTTAGCTATATATTTAACTTTTAAAGAACTTGTCAAACTGTTTTTCAAAGAGGTAGTGCCATTTTACATTGCCACCGACAATATATGAGAGTTACAGTTCCTTCATATCTTCAGTGTCACTGGATAACAATAGTCCTTCTAATATTAGACATTCTAATAGGTGTGTAGTGGTATCTCATTGCTGATGAATTTACATTTTCCTTATTAATAATGATGTCAAGCACATTCTCGTGTGTTTATTTGCCATCCATAAGTCTCCTTTGGTGAAGAGTGTGGTCAAATAGTTTACCCATTTTAAAGTTTTTATTTAAATTCCAGTTTAATTCTAATATTAGTTTCAGGTGTACAGTATAGTGATTCAACACGTCCATACAATACCTGGTTACCTGGTGCTCATCACAAGTGCACTCATTAATTTCCATTCCATATTTAACTCATCTCCTCAGCCACCTCTCCTCTGGTAACCATCAGACTGTTCTCTATAATTAAAAGTCTGTTTCTCGCTTTGACAGGTTCTCATTTTCTCCTATGCTTTTTTATTTTGTTTCTTAAATTCCACATATGAGTGAAATCATATGGTATTTGTCTTTCTCTGTCTGACTTATTTCATTTAGTATTATACTCTCTAGCTCCATCCATGTCACACTGCACATGGCAAGATTTCATTCTTTTTTACGGCTGAATAATATTCCATTGATACAGCAATCTGGCTGTAGATCCATACCTTAAGTCTGTCTTCTCTCAGGCATTCTCTGGAGGGTCAGCATCATGGGGGAAGATACCCTGTGTGCCCTATTCTTATATTTCCAATTAGTAGCACAGTGCTAGGAACATGGTAGGTTATATTAAAAAAAAAAAAATTCTGCTCCGGCTTCCACTGAAAGGAATCATGTTGGGCATTAAGGGTGTGTCTCATGCTTGGACAACACTAGTGAATGAATGAAATTCAGGCTTTTTTTTTTTTCCAGGAGAAAATAAGAAATGGTAGTGGTGGCCATTATCAACTTCCAAAGTCTCTGATATTTCCCTATCCCTTTACTCCCAGTAGACAGAAAAGCAGAATGTAGAGGGAAAATGAGAGCATGTTCCTCCTCCTGGGCTCCCCCATAAAGCTAGAGCAACAGGGTGTGTTGCTGGGCATGTGCCTGACCTTAGTGCTGGGGAACCTACTCATCCTGCTCATCAGGCTGGACTCTCACTTCCACACCCCCATATAGTTCTTCCTCAGCCACTTGGCCCTCACAGATGTCTCCTTTTCATCTGTCACCATCCCTGAGATGCTGATAAATATGTATACTCAAGATCAATCCATCCCATATGCAGGGTGTATAACACAGATGTATTCTTTTCTTTCTTTCTTTTCTTTTTTTTTTTTTTTTTTTTTGGTTGTATTCATAATCTCCTTGGAGTGGTGGCATATGACACGTATGTGGCCATCTGTCACCTATACTACACCACTATCGTGTGAGAAAACCTGCATGTCTCACCAGTGGCTGTGTCCTGGTTATTCTCATGTAGCAGCGCATTGTTCCACACTCTCACTATCTCTCATTTCTTTCATGATCTTGCTGCTCTGCTCAAGTTGTCCCACTATGACACTTCCATCAATGAGCTGGTCATCTTCACTTCCCAGTGAGGGTACTGGGAATCATTATACCACTGACTGGCATCCTGGTCTATTATGTCTGCATTGGGGTGTTCATCCTGAGGGTTCCCTCTACCAAGGGGATCTGTAAAGCCTTGTCCACTTATGGCTCCCAGCTCTCTGTGGCATTTCTATTCTATAGGACAGTTATGGCTCTGTGCATTTTTCCTATGATCAAACAACTCCAATGACAAAGACATAATTGCTTCAGTGATGTACACAGTTGCATCCCTCCATCTAAAGCCTGAGGAACAGGGACATGAAAGGGACTCTGAGAGAACTTTTTTTTTTTTTAATAAAGCTGGAGTAGCTATATATTTTTTTAATATTTTTATTTATTTCCATGAGAGAGAGAGAGAGAGACAGCGTGAGCAGGGGAGGGTCAGAGAGAGAGGGAGTCACAGACTGAAACAGGCTCCAGGCTCCGAGCTGGCAGTCAGCACAGAGCCCGACGCGGGGCTCGAATCCACGAACCGCGAGATCATGACCTAAGCGAAAGCCGGACGCTTAACCGACTAAGCCACCCAGGCGCCCCATGAGAGAACTTTTTAAGAGGGAGATCTTTTTCTCCAAGTGACAATCACCTCACCTCGGTTCTTAGTTCACCAAACAGCACTGTCAGAGATTCTTCCTTGGAATACTATGCAGAGGGCCATCCTTGTTGCCGGTACCTTCCCTGCTTCCGTTTCCAGGTGACTTGCCTTGACAGTTTCTCCTGTTTGTTCTCCCTAGACCCAATGACATGAAAGGGTCTCCAGCACAGACACATCAAGTGATAATTTGCTATAACCATCTACATTCTGTGAAGCAAACTTTTTACTTTATTTTATACCTTTTTAGGTTTCCTTAAGCCTTGGGATTTGGCACATACAGAAGCACCCTTATCTTAATTGTCTTCAAAGTACCAAACTCATTTTAAGTCAGGAGACGGAATTTTCCTTAACGATTGCAGTATTGCCTCTTATTCATGAATAGACCAAAACAAAACAAAAAAATCCTTGCTTTCTTCTTTCAGGAAAAAGACATTTGACTGCAAATTTATTTGCTCTTTGGATCTGTCAGGAATTTTATAAGCTGTATCTTCTCATTCATTGCATTTCTGATGCCTATGTTGAAGAATTTTGGAGATGTCAAATGTGATGTAGTTTGGAAATGTCAAGTGGACATTTATGATGGACCTCATATGAATTTGTACCAAAATTTGTGAAACTTAATGGTATAGATAATTAGAACACCTTTAAAATGGCTGTATAAAATTAATGATAATCCATATTTTAGCAATCTACTCCTTAGTTTCACTTTCAATTCTAAAGGTATTCTTTTTTCTAGAGTTATAAAATTTTAATTTATCTCCAAGCCTTAAGATAGGGAAATTCAAAATGCTGGTTTATCAATTGGAGTAGTTGCTTAACTAAATGCTTCATATGGTTTCTCAAAATCTAAATACAATACAAAATTTCTGGCAACTGATTCTAAAGTGCAGCAGAGGTTGAGAACATCTGGATTAAATGATTCAGAGCAACACGTGTAACTGAATCAAGAAATCCACTGGAATAAACTGGGAGTTTGAAGCATAGTGGCTTTTCCTTGGCTGAATTGTGAGTCTGTCATTGGCTGGGCTGTTGCTGGGTTAGAACAACTTTCTTCTCCTGATGAGCCTAGTAAAGTGGTATCCACTTGCAAGACTCGCAAGGAACTCTCTCTTGCTGTTGAGGTCTGCAGTTGATGACAAGGGGTAAGACATGACAGCTCCCCCTCCTGGCTGTAGACTTCATTTTAAATGAGATTTCCTTTTACTAATTTTCACTGAACCAACTCTGCTAACACCTGGATTTTGGATTTTTAGCATCTACAACTGTGAGAGGATAAATTTCTGTGTTTTTTTTTTTTTAAAAGATGCATGTTCTGAAAATAAATATCTACACCGATGCTGGGAATGTTATAGGTAATTGATATGATATAACCCAGGAGGAAAATCCTGCCAACATTTTACATCACAAGGAGAGAAACTCTTATCCTTGGAAGCTGCGTAGATAATGAAACATGGACCAAATATAAAGAATCATCCCTTCATGAGATACTGGAGTAGAGCAGATGTCTCTCAAATCGCCCATCATTTAAATTGTAACTGAGGAAAAACCTCATTCTTCCAAAGGAATATTCTCTGAAATATGAAAATAAAGGAAAAATATCTTTTCATGTTAAATTTTGCTGTGAAATACACTCTGTGGAAAGTCTTCCCTGGTGTGAAGATTGTTCAATTAAGATAATGAAAGAAAGTCTCAATGGAAATATCTCGGCTGTCCAAGGGGACTCCTGCTTATTTCTTATTTCTTTGACTTCACTTACAGTTTTATTGGGATGTAATTGACATACAGGTTTTAAATGTTCAACTTAATATATTATGACGTATATACATGAAGCCATCACCACAACAACAATCAAGACCATAAATAAATCCATCACTCTCAAAAGGCACCCTCATATGCTTTTCTAAACCTGCCCTCCTTCTTCTTTTTAAAAGATGTTTTATTTATTTTTGAGACAGTTGAGAGTGTGTGTTAGCAGGGGAGGGACAGAGAGAGAAGCAGGCTCCAGGCTCTGAGCTAACCATCAGCACAAAGCCCGACGTGAGGCTCGAACCCATGAACTGTGAGATCATGACTTGAGTTGAAGTCGGACACTTAACCAACTGAGCCACCCAGGTGCCCCTGTTTTGTTTCTTAAATTCCACATAAGAGTGAAGTCATGTGGTATTTGTCTTTCTCTGACTGACTTATTTCACCTAGCATAATACTCTCTGTTCCACCCATGTCATTGCAAATGGCAAGATTTCATTCTTTTTGATGGCTGAGTAATATTCCATTGTATATACACCATATCTTTATACATTCATCAGTCAGTGGACATTTGGGCTCTTTCCATAATTTAGCTGTTGTTTATAATGCTGCTATGAACATCAGGGTGCATATATCCTTTTGAATTAGTATTTTTGTTTCCTTTGGATAAATAACAGTAGTGTAATTGCTGGGTCATAGAGTAGTTCTATTTTTAACTTTTTGAGGAAACTCCACACCATTTTGCAGAGTGGTTCTGCCAGTTTGCATTCCCACCAATAGCGTAAGAGGGTTCCTCCTTCTCCACATCTTTGCCAACACCTCTTGTTTCTCATGTTGTTAATTTTAGCAATTCTGACAAGTGTGAGGTGATATCTTATTGTGGTTTGGATCTGATGATAAGTGATGTTGAGCATCTTTTCATGTGTCTCTTGGCCATCTGGATGTCTTCTTTGGAAAAATGTCTGTTCATGTCTTCTGACCATTTCTTAACTAGATTGTTTGATTTTTGGGTGTTGATTTTGATAATTTCTTTATAGATTTTAGATACTAACCCTTTATCAATATATCATTTGCAAATATCTTCTCCCATTCCATAGGTTGCCTTTTAGTGTTGTTGATTGTTTATTTTGATGAAGTCCCAATAGTTTATTTATGCTTTTGTTTCCTTGCCTCAGGAGACATATCTAGTAAGAAGTTGCTACAGTTGATGTCACCAAGGTTACTGCATGTGCTCTCCTCTAGGATTTTATCATTTCCTGTCTCACATTTAGGTCTTTCATCAATTTTTTATTTATTTTGTGTATGGTGTAAGTGGTCCAGTTTCACTGTTTTGCATGTTGCTGTCTAGTTTTCCCAACACCATTTGTTGAAGAGACTGTTTTTTCTTCATTGGATATTTTTTCCTGCTTTGTTGAAGAATAATTGACCATATAGCTGTGTGTTCACTTTTGAGTTTTCTATTTCTGTTCTATTGATCTATGTGTCTATTCTGGTGCCAGTACCATACTATCTTGATCACTACAACTTTGTAATATAACTTGAAGTCCAGAATTGTGATGGACTTCGGGCTTTTTTAAAAGTATGTTAATTAGTTTCTAAATATTTAGAGATTTTTTTTCTGATGTCCTTTGCTGATTCTTAAATCCATATTTGTCAGATAGTGTACTTTGTGTGATTTGAATCCTTTGAACTTCATGAAACTTGTTTAGTGGTCCTGCATATGGTCCATCTTGGTAAATATTACATATGTACTTGAGAAGAATGTGTATTTTGCTATTGCTGAGTAGAATATTTTCTAAAGGCCATTTAGGACAACCTGGTTGATAGTGTTGTTCAAGTCAATCCATTATTCTTTGCTTGTGTATTATTAAGAGAAGAGTGTTGAAATATTCACTTAAAGTTGTGGAGGTCTGTCTATTTCTTTTTATCCTTTTTTTTTCTTTTTTAAAAAATTTTTTTTTAATGTTTTGTTTTTATTTATTTCTAGGAGAGAGAGAGAGAGACAGCATGAGCAGGGGAGGGCCAGAGAGAGAGGGAGTCACAGACTGAAACAGGCTCCAGGCTCCGAGCTGGCAGTCAGCACAGAGCCCGACACAGGGCCCGAACCCATGAACCGTGAGATCATGACCTAAGCGAAAGCCGGATGCTTAACCGACTAAGCCACCCAGGCGCCCCTCTTTTTATCCTTTTTATAGTTCTATCAGATTGAGCTTCTCTCTTTTTAAAAGCCTGTTATTATGAGTCCACACTTTTTTTTTTTTGTGAGGAGAGATTGATTTTATACTTTTATTTATTTTTTAAACAGTTTATTGTCAAGTTGGTTTCCATATAACACCCAGTGCTCATCCCCACAAGTGCCCTCCTCCATGCCCATCACCCCTCTTCCCCTCCCCCCACCCCCATCAGCCCTCAATTTGTTCTCAGCATTCACATAGTGACTTCATTCCAAAGAATAAGTAATGGAAATGTGGAAAAAAGAGTAACTTTATAGTGAAGAAACGCGAGTTAACCTTAACAGTGATAAATCATGTTGATAGAATGTACCCTTAATATAATGTGATGAGAATGACACCTAAACTCTGTGATCTTCCTCCTCCAAACCCCAAACCCCAGTCTAATCATGAAACAAACATCAGACAAAACCCAAGTTAGGGATGTTCTGCAAAATATCTGACCAATACTCCTCAACACTGTCAAGGTTATAAAAAACATAGAAAGACTAAGAAACTGTCACAGGCAGGAGGAGACTAAGAAGACATGATGACTAAATGTGGTATTCTGGATGGGATCTTATAATAGAGAGTAGGTAAAGCCAAGGAAGTGTGGATTATAGTTAATAATATAAATATTGGGGCGCCTAGGTGGCTCAGTCGGTAAAGCATCCGACTTGACTTCGGCTCAGGTCATGATCTCACAGTTCCTCAGTTCAAGCCCCACATCGGGCTCCACACTGACAGTGCGGGACCTGCTTGGGATTCTCTCTCTCCTCTCTCTACCTCTCTCAAAATAAATAAATAAACTTAAAAAAATAAAAGCCTGTTATTAAGCACATACATATTTAGAATTTTTATATCTTCTTGCTGAATTTACTCCTTTATCATCATGAAATGACAACCTTTTCCCCTTGTAATACTTGGCTCTTAAATATAATTTCTTTAATATGAATGTAGCTACTCCAGGATTCTTTTGATTAGCCTTTGTATGATATATTCTTTTTCTATCTTTTGACTTTTAACTTATTCATGTCTTCAGTTTCAAGGTGGGTTTCTTATGGACAGTATATATTTTGGTCTTGATTTTTTATTGAATCTGAGCATCTCTGCCTTTCATTTTAGGTTTTCAAATAGCTTATACTTAATATAATTACTGGTATGATTTAGTTTTATATCTACCATCTTGGTATTTATTTACTATTTGTCTCCTCTGACTTTTATACACTTTTTTGTGCTCCTTTTCTCTGCCTACTTTTGGATTAATTGAGGCATCTTTTATGATTCAATTTATCTCCTTTTTGGCTTTTAGCTTGGGCTTATAGCAAAGATTTTTTTTCATTTTTTAATTTTTTCATAGTTTAAATAGTTTATTGTCAAGTTGGTTTACATATGACACCCGGGGCTCATCCCAACAAATGCCGTCCTCCATGTCCATCATCCCCCTTCCCTTCTTCCCACCCCCATCAGCCCTCAGTTTGTTCTTAGCATTCAAGAGTCTCTCATGGTTTGCCTCTCTCCCTCTCCCCAATTATTTTTCCTCCTTCTTCTCCCCCATGGTCCTCTGTTAAGTTCCTTCTAATCCACCTATATGTGCAAACATATGGTATCTGTCCTTCTCTGCCTGATTTATATTGCTCAGCATAACACCCTCAAGGTCCATCCATGTTGCTACACATGGCCAGATTTCATTCTTTCTCATTGCCATGTAGTATCCCATTGTATAGATGGGTCTTCTTGATCCATTCATCCGTTGATGGACACTTAGGCTCTTTCCATGTTTTGGCTATTGCGTTTTTTTTTTTTTTAATGTTATGCGCTTTATTTTTTTTTTCTTAAATAGTTTATTGTCAAGTTGGTTTCCCATATAACACCCAGTGCTCATCCCAACAAGTGCCCTCCTCCATGCCCATTACCCCCCTTCCCCTGTCCCCCACCCCCACCAGCCATCAGTTTGTGCTCAGCATTCAAGAGTCCCTCATGGCTTTCCTCCCTCCCTCTCCCCAACTATTTTTCCCCTTCTTCTCACGCATCATCCTCTGTTAACTTCCTCCTAATCCAGCTATACGTGCAAACATATGGTATTTGTCCTTCTCTGCCTGACCTATTTTGCTCAGCATAACACCCTCTAGTTCCATCTGTGTTGCTACAAATGGACAGATTTCATTCTTTGTCATTGCCATGTAGTATTCCATTGTATAAATATACCACGTCTTCTTGTTCCATTCATCAGTTGATGGACACTTAGGTTCTTTCCATGTTTTGCCTATTGTTGAGAGTGCTGCTATGAACATTGGGGCACATGCGCCCCTATGCTTCAGCACTCCTGTATCCCTTGGGTAAAGTCCTAGCAGTGCTATTGCTGGGTCATAGGGGAGTTCTATTGTTAATTTTCTGAGGAACCTCCACACTTTTTTCCAGAGGGGTTGCACCAGTTTACATTCCCACCAACAGTGTGGAGGGTGCCTGTTTCTCCACATCTCGCAAGTATGTAGAGTCTCTTGATTTGTTCATTTTAGCCACTCTGCCTGGCGTGAGGTAGTATCTCAGTGTGGTTTTGATTTGTATTTCCCTGATGAGGAGCGATGCTGAGCATCGTTTCATGTGTCTGTTGGCCATCTGGATGTCCTCTTTGGAGAAGTGTCTGTTCATGTCTTCTGCCCATTTCTTCACTGGATTATTTGTTTTTCGGGTGTGGAGTTTGGTGAGTTCCTTATAGATTTTGGATACTAGCCCTTTATCTGATATGTCATTTGCAACTCTCTTTTCCCATTCCGTCGGTTGTCTATTAGTTTTATGGATTGTTTCCTTTGCCGTGTAGAAGCTTTTTATGTTGATTAGATCTGAATAGTTCATTTTTGCTCTTGATTCCCTTATAGCAAACATTTTAAACCTAACAGTCTAATTCAATAATATCGTATCAATTCAATTATAGCACAAGCAACTTAAAACATACACTTCCATTTCCAGTCTCCCAGACGTTGTGCTATTGTCACCATACATTTTACTTTTACATTATTATAATGCCTACGGTAGACTTATTCTTTTAGTTTAAAATGGTAAATTGTATTTTAATGTGACAAAATTAAGAGCATTTGTTTTATATTTACCCACATGTTTAATATTCTGATATTCTTCAGCCACATTTCAATTTATATCATTTTTTTTTTGCCTAAAAGCCTTTCTTTAGTTATTTCTTTATATGTTTTCTGGTGATAGATATTTTCAGCTCTTTTACATCTGTCTTTATTTCACCTTCTTTTTTAAAAGTTATTTTCTCTAGTAAAAACTTCAAAGTTAACAGATTCTTTTTCTTTTAGTACTTTTAAGGATGTTGATTCATGTCTTGTGATTTGAATTACTTCCAATGAGAGATTTGTTTTTCTTGCCCTTCTTCAAAATGTATCTTCTCCTTCCAAGTCTGCTCTCAAGATTTTCTTTATATTACTGGTTTTCAAGTAATTTTTTAATATTGTGCTTCATCATAGCTTTTTATGTTTTTTTAGAAAACCACTGTTTTGAGTTATAATTGTTATACAAAAATTTGTAGATATTTCATGTGTACAAATTGGTGAGTTTACAGATAAGTATACAATCATGAAATCATCACCACAGTCTATGCCATAAACATATCCACCCTAAACAAAATATTAGCAAAATGAATTCAACAATGCATTAAATGGATGATAAACCATGATTGAAGTGGGATGTATTCCAGGGAGACAAGAATGATATAACATTTGCAAATCAATGTGACACACCACATTAATAAAATAAAGGCTAAATATCATATGATCATCTCAATAGATGTAGAAAAAGCATTTGACAAAATTCAACATTCATTTTTGATTAAAATTCTGAATAAAATGGGCATAGAGAAAATGTACCTCAACATAATAAAGACAATATTTATAAGCCTACAGCTAACATTATGCACAATGGTTAAAAAGCTGAAAGCTTTTCCTTTAGGACTAGGAACAATACAAAGATGCTCACTCTCACCACTTTTATAGTATTAGAAGTCCTAATCAGAGCAAGTAGGCAAGGTAAATGCATTCTGACTGAAAGGGAAAAAGTAAAACTGTCACTATTTGCAAATCGGATGATATTATATATAAAATACCCTAAAGACAGCACCAAAAAGCTCTTAGAACTAATAAACGAATTCAGTAAGGTTGCATGATACAAAATAAATATACAAAAAAAATATATTGTGTTTCTATACACTAATAACAAATTATCAAAAAGAGAACATTTAAAAAAAAACTCCATTTACAATTACAGCAAAAAGAATAAAATCACTAGGAATAAATTTAAGCAAGAAGGTGAAAGGCCTATACACTGAAAACTATGACACTGATGAAAGAAATTTAAGAAGACACAAATAAGTGGAAAGATATTTCATGCTCATAGATTGGAAGAATTAATATAGTTAAAATGTCCATACTAGCCAAAGCAATAAATAAATTCTATGCAATCCTGATGGCCTTTTTCACAAAACTAGAACAAAGAATCCTATAAGTTGTATGGAACCACAAAGACCTTGAATATCCAATGCAATCTTGAGAAAGAAGAACAAATCTGGAAGCATGATACCTCCTAATTTCAAACCATGTTACAAAGCAATTATTGGCATAAAAACAGACACATACTGGGGCGCCTGGGTGGCTTAGTCGGTTAAGCATCCGACTTTCGCTTAGGTCATGATCTCGCGGTTCGTGGGTTCGAGCCCCGCGTTAGGCTCTGTGCTGACTGCCAGCTCGGAGCCTGGAGCCTGTTTCAGAGTCTGTGTCTCCCTCTCTCTCTGACCCTCCCCTGTTCAGGCTGTCTCTCTCTATCCCAGAAATAAAAAAATAAAAATATTAAAAAAAAAAAAAAACAGACACATACGTCAATGGAACAGAATAGAGAGCCTGGAAGCTAACCCGTGCAAATATGGCCAGTTGGTGTATGTCAAAGTAGCCAAGAATAAACAATGAGGAAAGAACAGTCTTTTCAATAAACGTTGTTGGGAAAACTGGATAGCTATATGCAAAAGAGTGAAACGGGATCACTATCTTACGGCATATACAAAAATTAATTCAAATGGATTAAAGACTTAAACATAAGATGTAAATCCATAAAACTCCTGGTGGTAAGCTCCTGGACATTGGTCTTGGTGATAACCTTTCTTGGATTTGACACTAAAAGTAAAGCAGCAAACACAAGAATAAACAAGCGGGACTACATCAAACCAAAAAGCATAGGCACAGCAAAGGAAACCATGAACACAACAAAAAAGGCAACCTATTGAATAAGAGAACTTATTTGCAAAGCATATGTCTGATAAGGTGTTAATATCCAAAAATATATAAAGAACTCATACAACTCAATAGCAAAAAAGCAAACAATCCAATTATAAAAAGGGGAGAGGATCTGAACAGATTTTTTTCCAAAGAAGACATTCAGATGGTCAACAAGTTCATCATTAATCATCAGGGAAATGGAAATCAAAACCACACAAATACAGACAGGGATGCATTTTATCAGATTATTGGATATGATGATTAACTTTAAAAAAACATAGTTTTTCAGAATCACTTTGATAATATCCTTAATAGACTATAATTCTAATTACTAATTCAATTGGAATATAATTTTTCTTTCTAAAATAAAAAAATAATAAAGTATTTTTAATATAATTTATTGTCAAATTGGCTTACATATAACACCTTATGCTCATCCCAACAAGTGCCCTCTTCAGTGCTCATCATCCATTGAATTAAAGAATAACTGGCCTGTTGATGTGGCTATTATCAAAAACACAAAATGACAAATATTTGATACAATGTGGAGAGAAAAAAAGAGACTCTGTACACTGTTTGTGGAATGTATATTAGTGCAACCACTATGGAAAACAGTAGAGAGGTTTCTCAAAAAGCTCAAAATAGAAATACCATCTGATCCAGCAATTCTACCTTTTGGTATATATCTAAAGGAAACAACAACACAAGTTTGAAAAGATGTCTGCACTCCTATGTTTATTACAGCATTATTTACTATTGCCAAGACATAGAAACAACCTAAGTGTCCACCAATGGATGAATGGATACACACACACACACACACACACACACACACACACACACACACAATGGATAAAGAAAATATATACATACAATAGAATATTATTCAGTCATAAAAAGAAGTAGAAAATTTTGTCATTTGTGACAACCTGATGGAATTTGAGGGTATTATGCTAAGTGAAATAAGTCAGACAAAGAAAGACAAATATTGCATGATCCTACTTATATGTGTAACACCCCCACCCCAAAAAAATTCCCCAAACCCTGAACTCATAGACAGAGAACAGACTTGGTGTCTGCTAGATGTGGTGAGATGCTGGCAAAATGGGTGAAGGGATCAAAAGGTACCAACCTCCAGTTATAAAATGATTAAGTCCTGGGAATGTAATGTGCAGCATGGTGACATAGTTAATAATACTGTATTGCATATTTGAAAGTTACTAAGAGAGTTGATCTTAATGTTCTCATAACTAGAAAAAAATTATAACTATGCATGGTGATGAATGTTAAGTAGACTTATTGCGTGATCATTTTTTAAAGGTATAAACAAATAACGATCAATATACTCATGCATCCAAAACTAACATAATGTTATGTCACTTATATCTCAATAACACTTTAAAGATAAAAAGGGAAGATACAAATATAAGGAATAAAACAGGAAGCATTATTATAGATACTCAGATATTGAAAGGATCATAAGAGTTTCTTATGGACCACTCTTTTCACTAGGCATTTGAAGGTTTATATCAAATAGAAAAACTCCTTAAGGGATACCATTTATTAAAAACTGACAGATGGGTGGCTTAGTCGGTTAAGCGTCCGACTGTCGCTTAGGTCATGATCTCGCGGTTCGTGGGTTCGAGCCCCGCATCGGGCTCTGTGCTGACTGCCAGCTCAGAGCCTGGAGCCTGTTTCAGAGTCTGTGACTCCCTCTCTCTCTGACCCTCCCCTGCTCACGCTGTCTCTCTCTGTCTCCTAGAAATAAATAAAAAATATTTAAAAAAAAAAACTGACAGAAAACATTGAAAATGGGAACACTGATATCTTAAGGGAATTAAGTGTATTGTTAAAATAGCTTTTTACAAAGAATCTCTAAGCCCAGATGGCTGCACTGGGAAAAGTTCAAAATAGTTAAAGAGAATTTAATAATAGTTAAAGAGAAAATAACAAAATAATAGAAATAGAGCATACATTCCAACTTGTTTTATGAGTACAACATAACCTTGATACCAAACCTGGCAAAGGCAAAAAAGGAAAATTACAGACAAACCTCTCTCTTGAACATGGATGCAAATGTCATAACGAAATATTAGAAAAAGAAATCTAGCAATACATATAAAGAGTAATATAACATGATCGAGTGGGATGCATTCTAAATACATGAGAATGATTAAACATTAGGGGAAATAATCAATGTAATTCACCACAAAACCACAAACTATTACAGTTATGTAATTATCTCAACAAAAGCAAAAATGTGTTCAATATATTCAGCACCTGTTTGTAATAAAAACCCTTATAAAATTTAGCCAAACCTGACAAAGAACAGCTATTTAAAAAAACCTACAGAAAACAACGTGTTTCATGATAACATGAAATAGCTTAAAAAGCTTTCTTTCAAGATTTTTATGAGGCAATAATTAATATTTTTCCATCTACTTATTCCCACCCAAGGCCTTTATATTAGTATAAGAAAATTGCTGGTGTTAGCATTTAACTCATATTTTAACATTATGATCCTTTACAACACGGTTTTGACCTGATTCTCAGCCATGGCCATGTATGAACACATGAGATAAAGAAAAAAGTTCCTGGAGAGAGGCAAGATGGCGGAGAAGTAGGGAGCTCTGTACATTTCACTCACCCCTATCTCTGACACGGAGAAGACCTGAAGCCATAGGAACGCTTACAGAATCCAGAAATTTGAGAGGAAAAGGAGACAGAGTCCGCTGAGAAAACCTTTGAGTGTGAACTGGGGAAGATAAAAACCTGCCAGGACTGGAGACACAGAGAGAGGGGAGGGAGTCCCCTTTGCAGGGAACCATGGTGAGTCTCAGGGAGATAAAAGAAAGAGAGGCAGAAACTGCTGAAGACACTGTCCCTGTCGCTGGAGAAGAGAAAATGCTCGACTCGGGACACAGAGGGATCCGGTTTCCTGCTGTCCAGCTGACCCCAGGTGGGACGCACTGGTCCCAGGCGACCCCTGGAGAAACTGCGCCTCGCTCACCAGCTCGACCTGGAGGGGACCCAGTGGCATCTGAAGCTGAGCCCTTCTGCTTCTGGCTCGGCTCGATCCCCAGCGGGGGAGGTGAGGGGCTTGAAACAGCTCAGAGGGACTTGCCTGGGAGTTTGTATTTCGGGCAGTATCAGTGGGGCGCGCAGACTTAAGATCCGGAAATGAGGCCTGGCTTGGGATATAGAGCACAGCCCACCTTGGCTACAGCCGTGGCACAGGGAGATCAGACACAAAAGAGTGAGGTGCAATGCTTGGTTCGAGAAGGAACTGGAGCGACACCATTTTTCTCCCCACAACCACCAAGGCGGGACCTAAGGGCTGGCGGGACGCAGTGGAGGCTGAGACCTGCCTACACCAAACCATGCCTGTCCCTGCTAGAGAGATGCCTTTTTTCTTTTTCTTTTCTTTTCTTTTCTTTTCTTTTTTTCTTTTTTACCGGAGCCCGGGACAAGACCAACATGAATGCACTGCCCTGATTAATCCTGGCCACTGACTTCCTTAAACAGTCACATTTAGTCCATTCTCTAGATGTATATTCTACACCTCCACCGCTATCTCTCTCTCTCTCTGCAGTAATCAGACTATATGGTTTCTCTGAGTAGCATTACCTTCATTTCTTTCGACTCGTCTCTAACCATATTCCCCTCTTTGTCTCTGAATTCAGCCTCTGACTCTCCCTGCTAGTCATTTCATTTCCAATTTCACTTCCTCCCCACCCTGTCATTTCTCTTTTTGTATATGCTCTTCCATCAGCATTGCATACACCTGCCTCTTTATTTGTAGCTGGGAATTCTGGTTATATGCTTTTAAACTGTCCTTTGTCTACTGGGTTTTTTATCTTTTTCTTTTCTTCTTTCTTATTTTTTATGTATTTTTATTTATTCTTTTGTCTTCCCTCCTTCCTCTTTCTTTTTGTCCCTTCCTTTTTTTCTTTTTCTTTTTCCCTTTCGGTTTGCGTGTTTGTTGGATTTTTCGGTGCATTTGTGTGCCTTTGCTCCCTGTGTGTTTGTCTGTTTTCTTTTCCAGGGCTACCTCAAGAGACAAGCCAAAGTACACCTGGTGGAGAGTCCCAAATACCACTACAAGTAGGAAAATAAAATAACCAAGGTCTCAACAAGAGAGATGAAGAGACATCATTCAAAGAACACTTCCTGAATGGATAGACCCTGGACAGTAAGAGACTTTGGTACAGCGGCACTCACAGGCGCACAGTGCATACAAGCTTTTAAAACTAACAAGAGATAGAAAGCTCACCAAAATGACAAAACCAAAGAACTCTCCTCCAAAAAAATTCCAGGAAGAAATGACAGCTAAAGAACTGCTCAAAACAGATATAAGCAATGTAACTGAACAAAAATTTAGAACAATAGTCATAAAATTAATTGCTGGATGTGAAAAAGGCATGGAAGACATCAGAGAAACTACAGCCACAAAGACTATGGAGCTTAAAAATAGTTGTGATGAATTACAAAATGCTATTAATGAGATGCATAATAAAATGGAGGCATCCAATGCACAGATTGAAGAGGCAGAAAGGAGAATCAGTGATTTAGAAGACACAAGTATTGAAAAAGAGGAAGCTGAGAAAAAGAGAGATAAACTGATCCAGGAACACGAAAGGAGAGTTCAAGAGCTCAGCAATACAATCAAATGGAATAATATCCGTGTCATAGGAATTCCAGAAGAGGAAGAGAGAGGGAATGGCGCTGAAGGAGTCCTGGAACAAATTATAGCAGAGAACTTACCCAATCTGGGGAAGGAAATAGACATTGAAATCCAAGAGGCACAGAGAAGTCCCCTCAGATGTAACTTGAATTGATCTTCTGCACAACATATCATAGTGAAACTGGCAAAGTATAAGGACAATGAGAGAATTCTGAAAGCAGCTAGGGATAAAAGAGCCCTAACATACAAAGGGAAACTTATCAAAGTGGTGACAGACCTATCTACTGAAACCTGGCAGGCCAGAAAGGAATGGCAGATCTTCAATGTGATGAACAGAAAAAATATGCAGCCAAGAATCCTCTATCCAGCAAGCCTGTCATTCAGAACAGAAGGAGAGATAAAAGTCTTTCCAAAGAAACAAAAATTGAAAGAATTCGTCACCATTAAACCAGCCCTACAAGAAATCCTGAGGGGGACTCTACGAGACAAATGTTGCAAGGAACACAAGGTACCAGAGATACTACCACAAGCAAGAATCCTACAGAGGACACAATGACTCTAAACCCATATTTTTCCAATAGCAACACTGAATGTAAATGGGCTAAATGCCCCAATCAAAAGACATAGGGTAGCAGAATGGATAAAAAAAAAAAAATCCATCTATATGCTGTCTACAAGAAATTCATTTTAGACTTGAGGACACCTTCAGATTTAAAGTAAGGGGATGGAAAATATCTATCATACTCCTGGACATCAAAAGAAACCGGGAGTAGCTATACTTATGCTCCTGCATTATCTATAGCACTGGCCATAGAGCTAGGGCCAGCTCCAGAGCCAGGTCTAGCTCCAGTGCCGTAGCTGCAACCAACTCCAGAACTGTTTAACCTATTCTTAAAACAAATGGATTAGTGGTTGCTTCTGAAAATCAGCTGGGAAGGGACTTAAGGGAAATCTCTGGAGTGATGTCAATGCTATGGATATTGATATGGATTCGTTAAAATGGATTAACCAGTTCAGTAATGTCTAGCATATCATTACAGCTGCAATATATATGCAAAGCATATATTATAATAAAAATATAAAAAGGACACAGACTGTTTAATTTCCTCTCAGTTTTATGAGGTGAAAAATAGCCAAGAGTAATATATAGTGATACAAATAAGATTTATTTTTGGAAGAAATGACTGAGACGAGGATGTTGGAAGATTATTTCTTTATCTGGCTGATAATTTCATGGATTTGTTTCTTTTGTGATAATTTATCAAACTGTGCACTTAATGTATGCTAGATTTTTCTCTCTGTATGTTATATTTCCATTAGCAAATAGTTTAAAAAGATTTTTTAGTATTTATTCATTTTTGAGAGACTGAGGGAGACAGAGCATGAGCTGGGGAGAGGCAGAGAGAGAGGGAAACACAGGATCTGAAGCAGGCTCCAGGCTCTGAGCTGTCAGCACAGAGCCCAACACGGGGTTTGAACTCACTGATTGTGAGATCATGACCTGAGCTGTAGTCAGATGCTTAACCAACTGAGCCACCCAGGTGCCCTGAAAATATTTGTGTGGTTTTTTAAAATATCATTTGAATCTACTCATGGTCTCCTTAAAATTCCAACCCCCCATCTCCTCTCAAGAAGAAATAAATAGCCTGAATTTTATGTTTATGATTCAATTAAATTTCTGTAGTCTTATTTCTATGTGTATGCATCTCTCTAATGTATATAAATATATACATTCTACATGATTACATATATACATACGTATGCAGGTGTGTATATATATATGTACATATACACATATGCATGCACACATACATATATATTTATTAATCTGCTTGTACTTCCATAACAAAATGTCACAGACTGGGTGGTTTAGGCAACAGAAACTTATTTTGTCACAACTCTGGAGGCTAGAAGTCTACGGTTAAGGTTCTGGCAGATTCAGTTTTTGGTGAGAGCTCTCTTTCTATCTCTCAGATGGCCTTCTCACTGTATTCTCACATGGACTTTTCTTGGTGTGTGTGCATGGAAAGAGAAAGCAAATGAGCTCTCTTATATCTCTTCTTATCAGGATACTAACCCTAATGAATCAGAGCCCCATCTCTATGACCTCATTTAACAGAAATTATATTCTTAGAAGCCTCATCTCCACATATAACCACACTGGATTAGAGCCTCAACATATACATTTTGGAGGGACATTCAGTTCATAATAATACATACACATATAAATTTTTTATTTCTGAATTTTGTCATATTCTTCGAATTTTGCTCTTTGCTCTCTCAATATTTCATTTCTATAATTTACTGATATGGCATATAATTGCTCTAGAATGTTCCTTATGTAAAAATACCATAATTTATTTGTTGTGGAAATTTTCATTTTTTTCTGCTATTATGAACAATGTTGTCATGGACCTTCTTATCTATGTCTCCAGTTGTACATGCACAAAGCTTCTTTAGAATATAAACCGTGAGTGGCAACACCCCAGAAACAAGTAATCCAGTGAATAAATGGGCAAAAGACATGAACAGACACATTTTGAAAGAAGACATCTAGATGGTTCAAAAATATGAAAGGATGCTCAACATCCCTCATCATCAGGGAAATACAAATCAAAACTACAAGGAAATACCACCTTGCACTTGTTAGAATGGCTAAGGTTAACACCTCAAGAAACAACAGATGTTGCCAAGGATAAAAAGAAAGAACATTGTTGCACTGCTGGTGGGAATGCAAACTGGTACAGCCACTCTGGAAAACAGTATGGAGGCTCCTCAAAATATTAAAAGTAGAGCTACCCTATGATCCAGCAATTACACTACTAGGTATTTATCCAAATGATACGAAAAAAATGCTGGTTCAAAGGGGCACATTCATCCCAATGTTTATAGAAGTGCTTTCAACAATAGCCAAAATATGGAAAGAGCCCAAATGTCCATTGACTGATGAATGGACAAAGAAGATGTGGTACACACACACACACACACACACACACACACACACACACTGGAATACTACTCAGTGATGAAAAAGAATGAAATCTTGCCATTTGCAACAATGTGGATGGAGTTTGAGTGTATTATGCTAAGTGAAATAAGTCAGTCAGAGAAAGACAAATATATGATTTCACTCATATGTGCAATTTAAGAAACACAACAAATGAACATAGGGGAAAGGAAGGAAAAATTAGATAAAAACTGAGAGGCAAACCACAAGAGACTATTAAATATAGAGAACAAACTGAGGGTTGCTGGAGGGTCATTGGGTGGGGTGATAGGCTAAATGGGTGGTGGGCATTAAGGAGAGCACTTGTTGGGATGAGCCCTTGGTGTTATATGTAAGTGATGGATCACTAAATTCTACTCCTGAAACCACTATTACACTGCATGTTAACTAACTTGGATTTAAATAAAATAAAAAATTAAAGTTAAAAAAAAAACATCTGGAAGTGGAACTGCATGGTCCAAGGCAATGTACACTTCAACTATAAAACATAATGTTATATTGTTTCTCTACTAGAAATAAATAAGACTTCCAAAAAAATACACATTGTCAACAAAGAGCATTGTCTAACTTAGTTTTTCCAACATATTAATATAAAATGGAAACTTATTGAAGTTTTAATGTCTTTGATTTGATTTGTTATGATTATCACTGAGGTTGACTATCTTTTTATATTATTAGCTCCTTTGAGTTTCTTGTCCTCAAAGGCCTAATAGTCTCATTTTGCCTATTTTCAATTTTGCAGCATATACATATGTATTTTTGTCATGAAATGAGAAGCTATTGTAGGAGGCAGGTTTTGAATAGGGTTTGGAAAGATGATAGGGACTACTATAGCAGAAGACAAAAATGAATGTCTCTAGGAAATGGTATCTAGTACCTGGGGCAGTGGTAATGTCATTTATTAATTCAAAGGGACATTTTTCCTCATCCTGTAATCAAGTAAAAAGTCCTTCAGAGTCATGGATTTTATTTTTAATTCCATGCATGTAGGAGAAAAGGGAGGTGCCAATGATGGTCTTTTGGTTTGAGGAGGAAGTCTTGTCAAATCTTGACTTTTAGGAAAATAGGTAGGTCAACTGCAGCATTATAATCAGGGCAATGTTATCAACCATGATCCACAGTACTTAGAAACCATTTATGAAATCTAAATATCTTTCAAAACTTCTTCATTCAAATAGCTATTCCAAGTGCAGATTAATTTTTAATGCAAAACAAAACAAATAATAACACTTATGAATATTCACACATCTTCATCTTGAATAACAAGCACAAGACATTCATTTTCTGTCTGGCTCCAAACAAGTGGAGCTGGAGATATGTGAAATAAATTTTTTTTTTAAGAGAGTTAGTAGAAAGCATTTCTTGAATGGTTATTCTACAGTATTGTAAGAAACTTGCACTATGCTGAGTGAAATAAGTCAGGCAGAGAAGGACAGATACCATATGTTTGCACATATAGGTGGATTAGGAAGAACTTAACGGAGGACCATGGGGGAGAAGAAGGGGGAAAAGAGTTGGGGAGAGGGAGGGAGGCAAACCATGAGAGACTCTTGAATGCTGAGAACAAACTGAGGACTGATGGGGGTGGGGAGGTGGGGAAGGGGTGTGATGGTCATGGAGGAAGGCACTTGTGGGGATGAGCACTGGGTGTTATATGGAAACCAACTTGACAATAAACTATTTAAGAGAAAAAAAAAGAAACTTGCACCAAGGGAATGCTGATTCCACAGCTTATGGACAAGAGACCAAGGTTTATAGAAATTGCATTCTATTCTACAGGGTCCAGTTGTGGTGATAGTATATAAAGTCCCTTGATCTTCTGATGAGAGAGTGAAAGTATTAGAGTATTTCTGGTGTTCTTGGAATAACATGGAATTTGGAAACAAGAGGCGTAGGTTAATACACTCGAGCACCAGTTTGGTTTGTTATGGACTGTGAACCCCAGTGTAAACTGAGAAGGCAAAAATCTTTGTGAATCACCAAGTTCCTAGTAGCTGTTTTGTGCTTATTATCATCATTCCTCGAAGATGAACTCTCCTATTGCCTGCTAGCAACAGTTCTTCCCTCAAGGGAACCAAAGGCAATGAAACAATTATATCCTGTTTTTCTCTAATTTGAAGCTGGGAGTGGGGAGTCCCCCTCCACACACATACCCCCTGGGTCCTCTCCATGATTCGTAAAGCTGTAACCCATGCCTATTGCTCAGGGATTGTGAACAAGTGTATAACACTATATATATTTAATTTGGTTTTGAATTGATAATTCCTTTCTCCATTGCAATTCATCTTTGAGACCCTCAGAGACTCCACCTGCTTCATTGCATTCTGTGTCTTCTAAAGAGAAGAGGAAGAACCTTCCCACACCTCTAACTAAGGGTATATGTACTCATCATCTAAGAGGCAATTTCAGAGAAGGGGTAGAAATTATATTCAGTAGCACGATTAGGTGTGTGTGTGTGTGTGTGTGTGTGTGTGTGTGTGTGTGCATCTGGCATGTGCTACTCATCCTCAGCACGACTATACCTGCTTCACACCAAAGTATAACAGACAGATCCATGTAGAATAATTTATCCCTGATGATCATCTATCTAATTTTTGAGGGATAGTGAAATACATGTCTCCTCTTGCTCATATTTCATTAAGTCTTATTGTTTTTTCCTCCCAATTTTATCCCACATCTGTTATTATCTTCATCTCTTCTGCCACGACTGAGGTGTAGGCAGGTGTTATTTTATACCTGAACTATGCCAATAGCCTCCTGTCAGATGCTTGCTGCTACTCTAGCCTTGCTATAGTCTGTTCTGTATGCAGTAGCCAGTATCGTATTTAAAATTTTTTCCTTCTCCCCTTTACTTAAACCTTTCCATGGGTGTTCTGTTTCTCTGAGGATAGAATAAAAACTTTCCATTATACACAAAAGGACTTTTACAATCTGGCTCCTAGGTAATTCTCCAACCCCATAAGTTTTCCATGCTGGCCATGCTCCTGAATTTTGTCTGCTCCTCAAATATCAAGTCCAAACACTTAACTAGGGTGTTCATTTTTGTAATCTTCACATGATAGACTCTTATAATTCAGGGATCCTTTTAAAGAACCCATAAAAACAGGCTTCCTCACCACTACCTAAGTTTCTTGTACTTTGATAGTATCTATAAAAATTGTCAGTATATATACCCTCCAATTCCATTCTATGAATTTCTGCTACAGATATGTATGCTAATGCCCAAAATGGCATATAAACGATATTATTAATTAAACAATGCTGGAAATAGAAAAATATTAGAAACAACCTAAATGTCCACCAGACAGCTAGTGAACACTTTTATTGTGATAAACTGACTATTATTAACATGGTAATGACTAGCAAACACTGAATGTGTGATTCATCTCAGGTAACAATATTAAATTAACAGGATTTTTAGTGGAGTGGACTGAAGAACATAGAAATTAAAGAGATAATTTCAGTCACATTGGGAGAATTGGTACATAATGTAAACTTTAGGTAAGCTCCAAGATGAATGTAGGTCCTATAGTGAGACACACTCTCAGAGAAAAAGATCTTTAGACTGAATAAGTCTTTATATAGTGTGTGAAACCTATTATAGTAGACAGACTATCATGTTCTCTTTCCTTATAATTTTGTGAATGTTCACATGGGCAGGTCTAAGACTAACTAATCTAAAGAATAAAGAGATAAATGATAGTATTAGCAAAATATAAGTATTAGGATATGACAAGAAAAACTTGGCTATGAATCACTGGTATAAAACCTAGGTTTAGGAACTGTGAAAAAGGAGGGGTTATTTGGTAAATTATGTTGGAGAAACACAAAAATGTTATTCCTTGGCATATCCAGAATATGACTGGAAAAGCCAAAATATTTTCTGGCATTCTGAGAACTGGAATAAGAGTAATCTGGTTAGAACTCAGGGAATAAGGTGAGAATTTGGAAGAAAAATGGACTCTTCCTCCACATTCCATGAAAATTTCTTTAGCAAGAGTGACGGTAGACAGAAAATTTTGAGGAGCAGGAAGGAATTTTCTTACAGAAATTCCTTTAGACTGATGACTATATTACAAGGTATGTCATTAGATCTATGTTATTGACAGATTCTTGTCCTTAAAGCCCTTTCCTTGACCAGCTGCACATATGTTTCCACCAAGCCTCTAGATGTTGATTTCTGGGAGATCCAGGGCACCACTGAGTTGTCTTATTTTGATCCAATGCATGGAAATAAAATATTAGCCAAAGCACATGTGAGAGGCATGGGGAAGGTTAAAAAAGGCCAAAAGACCAATTGGAGAGCCTCTACTAGGATTTCCCAAAGCTTACTGACAGCCTTGCACTCCAATTTCCTAATCTCAGATTTCTATCATGAACTCCTGGAATCCTCAAGTTAGACTCTGATCTGGTTTGATCATCATTCTAATGTTTGAAGGATTCTCCAAAATAGGCTGTGTCAGTTTCTAGGTGGACACATAATATCCTGATGTCAAACCATCACCAGCCCATTAGTGGTGCAAACAGTATGAGTTATTGAGGTTAAAATTTATGTACTGACTAATTCAAAACCATGTTTCCATAATGTGATAGTCACAATGATTTCTCATTCTTTTACATACTATCTTCCTCCCCCACCCCCATCTCCAGCAAAAGAGAAAAGAGTATGAAGAGGGATAATCAGAGCAGTGTGTCTGAGTTCCTCCTCCTGGGGCTCCCCATGTGGAAAGAGAAGCAAGGTATATACTACACTCTTTTCCTGGGCATGTACCTGACCACGGTGCTAGGGAACCTGCTCATCATTCTGCTTATCAGGCTGGACTCTCGCCTCCACACCCCCATGTACTTCTTCCTCAGCCACTTGGCCTTCACTGACATCTCTTTCTCATCAGTCATAGCTCCAAAGATGCTCATAAACATGCAAACACAGAGTCAATCCATCTCATATGCTGGATGCATTTCTCAGCTGTATTTCTTCTTATTTTGGGGGGATCTTGACAGCTTCCTTCTCACATCAATGGCATATGACAGGTACGTGGCCATCTGTCACTCCCTCCACTATACCACTATCATGAATCCGAACCTGTGTTTCCTGCTAGTAATTGTGTCCTGGGTCCTCTCCTGTGTTAGTGCTCTTTTGCATACCCTCCTCCTGACTCGTCTCTCTTTCCATGGAGACAACACTCTCTCCCACTTCTTCTGCGACCTCTCTGCCTTACTTAAGCTCTCCAGCTCAGATACCACAGTCAATGAGCTGGTTATCCTTACTGTGGGAGTGGTGGTCATTACCTTGCCATTCATATGCATCCTGGTCTCTTATGGCCGCATTGGGGCCACTATCCTGAGGGTCCCTTCAACCAAAGGAATCTGTAAAGCTCTGTCCACATGTGGTTCTCACCTCTCTGTGGTATCTCTGTACTATGGAGCAATTATTGGACTGTACTTCTTTCCCACATCCCATAATTCCAATGACAAGGATGTCATTGTGGCCATATTGTACACTCTGGTCACTCCCATGCTAAATCCCTTTATCTACAGTCTGAGGAATCGGGATATGAAAGGAGCGCTGGGACATCTATTCAGTAGAAGACTATTTTCATCATGTTGAGTGCTGTTTTCCCTACTAATTGGAAATAAGGCATGCAATGTGAATATCCTTTCTTCTCTGCATTGCTTTTTAGTAAATCTTGATGTGGCACACTTTCTTTAGTTTCTTTTTCAGCTTGGACTTAGTTTTCTTCTCTGTTTAGTTTCTTTATTCATTTTAGAGTCATAGGAAAAAAAAACGTATCTGCACGACCATCTTTTCTTAAATGTTTTTTTCTTCTTTTTCATATGATATCCCCTGAACTACACTCATTTTAAGTGTTTGTGCAGTCATAGCTTTCATTCTTTCTACTTTTTATTTTTAAAAATAATTTACAGTGCTCGCTTTGGCAGCACATATACTAAAATTGGAACGATACAGAGAAGATTAGCATGGCCCCTGCGCAAGGATGACACGCAAATTCGTGAAGCGTTCCATAATTTTTGGATGAGCACTGGGTGTTATATGGAAACCAACTTGACAATAATCTATTTGTAAATAAATAAATAAAAGTGGAAAAAAATAATTTACAAACTTTATATAGAAAAGCTTTTCCCCTCTCAAGATAACAAAATATTCCTTCTGGTAGTTTCATGATTTTAGTTTGCATTTAATTTGGTAATTCATTTGAAATTTATTATTATGAATGACATTCATTAGAAATTGAGTTTTATTTTTGTTCCTAATTTCTTATCACTTGTCCAAACTTTGGTTTTCAGTTATGTTTATAGGGTGATGGTAACATAATACATCACTGTTTTTTCCTTAAATTGAGTAGATCTAGTCACAAATTGAAATGAACTGGTTTTTTTAATGCCTCCCTCCCCTCAAAAAAAAAGGTCTAGAAAGGTCTGGTACAGGCCTCAGATGGTGAACTCAAACTTGATGGAAACTGTGTCCTGGGATGGCCAATTGGGAGTGAAGTGTGGTAGTGAGAATAGAGGTTTTGAAGTGGTTTTCTAAGTGACCATGTGACTATGAGCAACCAGTCCAGTGCAAGAGAATTCAGCCTTCTAGGGTATGAAGGCTGAACCTAAGAATTCCTAGGAGGAATATCAAAAGCCTAGACCTGAAGTGAACTTAGGCAGTACTTCGTCCAAACGTATCTGAATTTTTCAAAAAAGTACACCCTTGACCCATGTACGTATAGTGTCTTATGTTTTCATCTGAAATGTTGATGTTACTTTTAGTCCCTGAGAAACTATCTTTGCTCAAGGCAGATATAACTACAAGCCAATAGCTGTGACAAATATTTCCATATTTAGTATTTCATTTAATCCTGGTAATTGGTATAAAAGAGGAAATTCATATTAAGAGAGGCTTAGTAAGTAGTCCAGTGACACTCAACTAGCAATGTTTAGCAGAAGTAATACTTACAATGCTGTATATGTCAGGTCCATCCTGAGTTCTTAGATTACTTGGATAGTTTTCAAACTTGATTAACATTCTTACCAATTTTACTGTAAGTTTTATTTAAACTTTAAAAAATATTGAAATACCATACAAAAAAGCATATTTGACATATATACATATAGTTTGAATATATATGTATATAAACATGGTATGTTGTATGTGTGAATGTGTATGTGTCTACATATACATATAATCACACCCTAAAATATGAAAAGAAATATTCATTTAACAGTCTCTAGACTTAAGTAGTAGAAAACTAACAATTTGTTGAAGTCCCTTGTCTCCTCTGCAACTGTTATCTTCCTCTTTTGTTTAAAGTACCTAATAAAAAAATAAAAAATAAAGTACCTAATAATTTTTACATAAATAACCATTAAGTATATATTCATATGTATATGCATAGAACTATGTCTTAATGTTCATAGTGTTTTGTTGGAGTATTAGTGTTATGGGTGATTATTACTTTCTTCTTCATAATTTTCAGTATTGTTTTAAGTTTTGATAGCATGTATTAGTTTAATAACTGGAAAAATGTTACTCATTTTGAAAAAAATAGATACTCTTTAATTTCCAAGAAAAAGAAAGTATCCCATATTTTTATATTTCAATACTTCCTACTTTTATTTAAAGAAGACATCCAATGGGGCGCCTGGGTGGCTTAGTTGGTAAAGCGTCCGACTTTTGCTTAGGTCATGATCTCGCGGTTCGTGGGTTCAAGCCCCGCGTCAGGCTCTGTTAACGACTGCCAGCCAGAGCCTGGAGCCTGTTTCAGAGTCTGTGATTCCCTCTCTCTCTGACCCTCCCCTGCTCATGCTGTGTGTGTCTCTCTCTCTCCTAGAAATAAATAAAACATTAAAATAAATAAATAAATAAAGAAGATATCCACTGTATGCTAACTAACTTGATTTTAAAAATAAACTAACTTTATTTAAAAAATAAAGACATCAGATGGCTCACAGACACATGAAAAGATGCTCAACATTACTAATCATCAGAGAAATACAAATCAAAACTATGATGAAGTACCACCTCACACGTGTCAGAATGGCTCACATTAACAATACAAGAAACACTAGGTGTTGGCAAGGATGTGGAGACAGGGGAACTCTCTTGCACTGTTGTTGGGAATGCAAACTGGTGCAGCCAGTCTAGAGAACAGAATGGGGTTCCTCAAAAAGTTAAAAAAAAATAAAACTATCCTATGAGCCAGGAAATGCACTACTAGGGATTTACTCAAAAGATACAAAAATACAGATTCAAAAGGGTACATGCACACTGATGTTTATAGCAGCATTACCTACAATAGTTAAGCTATGGAGAAAGCCCAAATGTCCAAAAACTGATAAATAGATAAAGGAGATGTAGTATACATATGCAATGGAATATTACTCAGTCAACAAAAAGAACGAAATCTTAACATTTACAATGATGTGGATGGAGCTAGAGAGTATTATGTTAAGTGAAGTAAGTCATTCAGAAAGACAAATGCCATATGATTTCTCTTATATGTGGAATTTAAGAAACAAAGCAGATAAACATATGGGACAGGAAAAAAGAGAGAGGGAAACAAACAGTAAGAGAGTCTTAAAGATAGAGAACCAACTGACGGTTAATGGAGGGAGGTGGGTGAAGGATGAGATAGATGAGTGATAGGTATTAAGGAGACCACTTGTTATGATGAGCACTGGGTGTTGTATGTAAGTGATGCATGTATGTATGCAAGTGATGAATCACTGAATTCTTCTCCTGAAACCATTATTGCACTGTATGTTAACTAACTAGAATTTAAATAAAAATTTGAAAAGAAAAATAATAGTTTTAGCACATTATACTGTTTCTTCAACTTAGCCTGCTCTAGAACTGTGTATCAATGAAATAATAATTATTCGTCTAGGTTTTGCCTTTGTTGTCTGGAATCATCCTTGTGATGTGAACTCATTCCTATTATATTACATTCCACAGTGAGACTATCACACACTGTCTGTTCTATTTTTTATGGCTATTTTGTTTGTTTTCAGCATTTTGCTATTATGATCAATGATGCTACATACATTCTTGTACATCATCTAGTGCATATATGCAATAAATTCTGTAAATTATATACTCAGAAGAATTACTGAATTGTAAGCATGTGATATTCTATGTAACTATCACTGCTAAACTCTTCTATAAAGTAGTTGTACCAAGAAACCAGTCTGGAAGGCTAAATATGGTATGATTCTTACTATATGAAACTCTAGAGAAAGCAAACTGTAGAGCCGACAAAAGATTAATCATCAACAGGGTTCAGAGCTTAATGCAGAGAAGGATAAATGCATAGAGGAAGGAGAGTTTTTAAAAGAAAAATAAAAAGAACTTCCCTGTGTCACATACTTGAAGACAATGTGCTACATTTTTATATAAAATTTTAAAACTTTGTATTCAGTCCTTGAAAGTCCTTGAATACCTGGATTACTTTTAATGTTGTGTGAAGTAGATTCATCTTAATGTTTCTTCATATTAATAATGAAGTTTTAAAAACTAATGTTTTAAAAGTTCATTCTGTCTCCACTACTCTGCAGTAGATGTTCTTGGCTGCAAATGAAAGTATCAATTAGGTAATTTCATCTGTACTCAAAAGAAAAAAAAAAAGATACAGGTAAATAATGGGTAAATTTAAAGTAAAAGTCTATCAGTAAGAATTGTTCAGAAGAGAAGAACAAAAGTTCTGGCTTATACAACTGTTGCAAGAGGTGAGGAACAGAGGTCTGGGAACTTGTGCTTGAAGACTAAAAAGCCCGAAACTAAAGATTTCAGTGTGAGCATAAAATAGATGGTTTCAAAGATTAGTGGGAAGTGCTGCAAATCTCAAGAATCATTGAAAAAGTCCCCAAATGTCTTGGTCTCCTGCATAACGCAGGTGGCTCTTAGTTCAATGGGAAACTACTGTGAAGCTTATATCTACCCATATTTCAGGCTCTAATTACTTCCAGAAAATAATGGCTTCTTCTCTTGTCTTCTAAACTCCTCATGAGTTCCTCTCATTGGAAGACATTAAACAAGAATACAGAAAAGAAAAATCTGGAAAATGTAGCTTCTAGCCTTGCCACTGCAATGCAGGAAAAGCTCAGAAGTAGCTGATAATAATGCTAAGTTAGCAACAGTCTAGCATATGGCATCAGGAGAAGAAAGGATGATTGAGTAAGAGTCTGAGAGTGTCCATATGCGAGTCCCAGACCAGGAGGAGGGATGCATGGGACAGGGCCACCCTACACGAGTCCACTTTAGGTCAGCCAACCTGCAGCTAGCCACAGAAACACCAGTGAGATCAGCTGAGTCCAGAAAAAAACAACCATCCCAAGCTAGATCAGCCAAGCTCCAAACAACCTTCAGATTGATAAGTAACATAAATGCTTGTTGGTGAATACTTCTGAGCTATGTGACCATTTGTCATCCAGCATTTTTCTGTAGCAACTGTAGCAACTGTAACTGATACACAGGGGTACAAAAAAGCCTTTATGTCACAAGGAACAGTGTAAGTAATATGAGTGGAGTACAAATGTATGTTCCTGCTATTGAAGCGAGGAAGAAGGAGTAAACAGTCTTTTAAACAATAATGGAATACCACATGGCAATGAGAAAGAATGTAATCTGGCCATGTGTAGCAATATGGATGAAACTTGAGGGTGTTATGCTGAGCTAAGTAAGTCAGGCAGAGAAGGACAAATACCATATGTTTGCACGTATAGGAGGATTAGGAGGAACTTAACGGAGGACCATGGGGGAGAAGAAGGGGAAAAACAGTGGGGGAGAGACAGGGAGGCAAACCATGAGAGACTCTTGAATGCTGAGAACAAACTGAGGGCAAATGAGGGGGAGGGGAAGGGGGGTGAAGGGCATGGAGGAGGGCACTTGTAGGGATGAGCCCTGGGTGTTATATGGAAACCAACTTGACAATAAACTATTTAAAAATTTATAAAAATATTATTAAAATTTATAATATTATAAATAGAAGAAAACAATAAATCAGTATATTACACATAATACCTGGGATGTTGAACACCTACTACTCAGGAAGTGACATTTTCTGTTACTCTTTGAAAATTTATTTGAGGATTGTTTTCCTCTTCTGCTGAATAAAAGCTCATGGATCCCGTAAATTCTTTTCTAACCTTTAGGTATTAGAAAGTGTAAAGATTACTTTTTATCACAAATGTGTCTCAATTCTATAGTTAAATTTCCTCATTGGATCCAGGCAGGCAAGAATCTGAAGTTCAAAAAAGGAGTCATAATAGTAGGTTATCTATCCCCTTCCTCGTTTTTCTGAAGTCTAGTTACAGTTGCTGAACCCACCCTCTGGGATAAAGCTTGACAAAGGGGTGACAGTAATATGCTCTTTTGGTTGTCTATCATATTAAAAAGGTTTTGACGTCTCTTGACCCGGATGACGGTTAGAATGGACTCATTCTTTTGTCCCTTCTGGGCCAGTGGACATTCAGAATCTCCCAGGCTGCCTTCCCACACATCTTCTGTGATATAACAAAAGAATATTTCCTCCTGTAATTGTTTCACCTGGAGGCCCTGGTTTTGTGATTGTGAATTTCCTACAGATTTTTTCTCTCTTCGAGTTTCCTAGACTTGCTCATGGGTCTTGGGGAGAAATGAAAATGGCTTCACATCAGTTTTCCCTTTCACATAACTCACTTGTAGTCCATAGGAAGCTTTTTTAAATTGAAGTATAATTGACACATTATGTTACATTAGTTTCAAGTGTACAGCATAGTGATTCCACAGGTAGGGAACTTTTTATTGACCCACAGTGAAAAGAAGTGGAAGGTATTTCCCTAACATAATTCTATTTTATAATTTAATTCTCTCTCTCTCAGTATTTCATTTTTCCTATTGCTACTGCTGTCATCCAAGTGAACGATAAATAACAGATTCTCTGAAAGGTTCTTTTCATGCTTCTCCCACTAAACTTGAAGTGAAAAGGAAAGTACCCCTTTCTCTTTTCAGAGGATTTGGGGTTCAATGTGCAGCTTTCTCAAAAGAAAAAAAAAAACCACCATCATTTTATGAGATGAAAAAACCCCCGCCAATACTGTAGTTCTTAGCAATTTTTAGATCCATATCTGGGTTAAGAGGCTGATGAGTTATGAAACTGAGTATTGGGCATTTCCTATAAACATCTTCCTTTGGTGTGTTACAACTCACTTTGGCATCTGGAGTCTATCAAATCTTGGTACCTCAGTTGAAACTTCCAGTTTAATATCATGCACATGCTGCTCTCTCCTCCTGTTATAGCCAGGACAAGACAGAGCTTTGTGTGTCTGGAGAATTCTCATTTGTTAAGTTTCAGGTAAAGCAACACCTTCCCTGGGAAAGTCTTTCATATTCTCTCACAGTAATTATTTCTCCCCAAGACACAGCATTCCATATAAACAATTACATCCCTTATCATGCTGAATCACTCTGGAGTCAGACAGCCAAGATTCAAATCTTCCTTCACGAACTATGATGTTAAGACATGTTTTGAGCATGAGTTTTCCCAAAGTATCTTTTTGAGCATGAGTTTTCTCAAAATATCTCTTAGGGTTGTTGTCAGAATTCAATTAGATGATCTTAATGCATAGGTTAGGCTCTTAAACCAGTGCCTGACACAATTGAGGTGATATTCATTTTGTTGTTGAATATATGTTTGTTTGGGAAGAAAGGATGTGTGGGCTGTATTCCTGAAGGACAAGCAAGCAGTGTGTTAATTATTATGTAAGAAAAGTAAAATTCACTATGTTCTTCTTGGAATTTCTAGAAGGGCTAAAGTTCCCTGAATACCTGGATGTCTGAGTGAAGAAGGAGACACCTCATTACCAAAATGGAAAATTGCTTAGAAACTGATGCATAAAAGACCAAATATATTTTATACCAATCTGAAAATCTGAGGAGAGGCCAACCCTGGTAGGTTCCATTTGATGATACCAGCCAAGGTGACACAGCATCTTCAAAGTATTTTCCAATCCCATCATTCAAGAAAAGAACAAATTAAATCCTATAGAGCACATCGAATTTTACTATTCTCCCCAACAGCTGTAAGGATAATGTCAGCAAAGCATTTCTTAGTGACAGTGTGGAAGGTGAACAAGAGAGCTATATTTACAATAATTTGTGTTTACATGTAATTGGAGAAATATGATAATATGTATATTTTAAAAGAAAAGTAAGTATCAGGTAGAAGAGTATGTTTTCTTACTCAAGAGCTTTCTTAAAGCCCCTTTCATGTCTTTATTTCTCAGGCTATAAATGAAAGGATTCAACATGGGGGTGACCACTGTGTACATCAATGAAGCAATTATGTTCTTGTTATTGGTGTTGTTGGATGAGGGAAGAAAATAGAGACCAATAATTGCTCCATAGTAGAGAGTCACTACTGAGAGATGAGAGCCACAAGTGGACAAGGCTTTGCAGATGCCCTTGGCAGAAGGAACCCGGAGGATGGTGGCCCCAATATGGCCATAAGAAACCATAATGCATAAGAATGGAAGCATAACAGCTGTTAATCCTGCGGTAAAGATTACCAGTTGGTTGAGGGAAGTGTCTGAGCAAGACAATTTGAGCAAGGCAGCAAGATCACAGAAGAAGTGGGGGATGGTGTAGTCAGCACAGAAGGACAGCCGGGCTAGGAGAAGGGTATGCATAAGAGCACAAGCACAAGCAATGACCCAGGATCCAGCCACCAGCATGACACAGATTCTCTGACTCATGATGATGGTATAATGCAGAGGGTGACAGATGGCCACATACCTGTCATAGGCCATTGAAGTGATCAAGAAACTGTCTAAATCAGCACAGAATATGAAGAAATATGTCTGTGAAATGCACCCTGCATAGGGGATGGATTTGTACTTAGTATGCATGTTCATCAGCATCTTTGGGACGGTGACAGATGAAAAGGAAACATCAGTGAAGGCCAAGTGGCTGAGGAAGAAGTACATAGGGGTGTGGAGGTGAGAGTCCAGCCTGATGAGCAGGATGATGAGCAGGTTCCCCAGCACCGTGCTCAGGTATATGCCCACGAACAGGGCAAAGAACACGCCCTGCTGCTCTGGCCGGATGGGCAGCCCCAGGAGGAGGAACTCGGACACACTGCTCTGGTTCTCCCTCCTCATACTGGTATATCAGCTGAAGGGGACCAGTGGGGAAAGTTGAAAAGAGAAGGTGGAATGTTTCTGGATAAAAAAGTGATCATTGTGGCATAATATAATAGAGATGTTCTTTAGATTTAGGGAAGGTCTTCATCCATATCTTCTTACATTTTAAGCATATTTTTGCTGCATAAATGTAGAAAATGTGTACCTTTAGGATATAGAATCACTTTCTTTCTCAATTTGGTGCCAGTCTTTGCAAATGATTAACACTAACAGTTAATGTTTATTGAATGTTGTCCTTATGCACTGTTTGAATAGCTCACATGTAGCAACTGATTCAATAGTCTTATGTATATGAGCTAGGTCGGTACCATTGTTAATTTCCACTTTTCAGATGGGCTAGCTGAGGCAGGCAGTCTCACAGTCACTGAGGTAAGAAGATGACCAGCTGGGATTTGGACCCAAACATTGTGACTCCAGAGTTTGTTTTTTGGAAGCAAAACAAATTACTTGACATCACAAATCTCATTGCCCTTCATAATTTTGTGTGTAGTAATATGTTTAATTCTGCTGTATTAATTCTGCTGTCAAGAGTAATCCTGTACTCTTGACACATTCCATGATTATTGCTGATTTGTTCATTGGCTGTAGACTCAGAATCTATCATAGACAATTAATAATAAATATACAATATGAATTTGTTGTTCAAGTGAAAGATGTCACATCCAGTTGAATTAATCACAGCAGCCTCTTAAGAAACTTACAACAGGTCTTGTTCAAGATCCAGGTTTCATCCTAATAATCCTGGAATCCCATGTTATTTAGCTGCCACATGGCATTACCTTCAAAGAAGTATGATCTGAAAATCTAAAAATAATTTTTAAAGGAATTATTTTTTTCAGTGTCTCCAAACTAGCCTGTAAGAGACTTATTGCCTAACCCAAATCAATATCTATCAATATATCTACACATTTTTTTAAAAGAGAAGGCAGGGATTCACTATAACATATCAAAGATTACTGTAAAAGTATATTGGCTACAACAAAAAATGTATTTTTACAAAGATAAACTAATAAAACAGTGGAGTAAACTAGAGAGCCTGGAAACAGACGTGTTTATGATGAGGACTTGGCCTCACCATCGCTTTACCAACTGGATTTAGAAAGCAACCATGTCCACCATTTCTGGTTCCTCCCACCACCATAGGAGTGAAAAGAAGAGTGTAATAATAAACCAGTTTAATCTAGTAGGTGAAAATTCATATCGAATGATAGCTTTCAATGGCAACAGCAAAGTAGCTAACTGGCTCCCTAGAAGGTGTGGGACCAGATATCAAATCAGAATATTTATGAATGCTTTTCCATTAGGTCTCTCAGAAAAACATGAAAGGTAGCTGGCTACTTAGTCCTAGAGACAGATCTTTATGCAGATTCCAGCACTTTGGACCCAACCCTGACCCCACAGTCTTCGTGGATTATGGGAAATGAGTGATTGAACACTCTCTAATTTACTTGAGATTTTTCAAATCATCTAGGTCAGTTTTTCTTGGGGGGAACATGTAAAATTATACCTATGTAGTGTGATTTCCAAACCAACATTGAGACTGTATCCTCATCCAAAATATCACCCTCAGACTCTAGATGCTGGCAAGGATGTGGAGAAATGGGCACACTCCTACGCTGTTGGTGGGAATGTAAACTGGTGCAGCCCTTCTGGAAAACAGTGTGGAGATTACTCAAAAAATTAACAGTAGAACTCCCCTATTACCCAGGAATAGCACTGCTAGGAATTTACCCAAGGGATACAGGTGTGCTGATGCATAGGGGCACATGTGCCCCAATGTTCATAGCAGCACTCTCAACAATAGCCAAAACGTGAAAAGAGCCTAAGTGTCCATCAATGGATGAATGGATCAAGAATATGTGGTTTATCTATACAGTGGAATATTACATGGCAATGAGAAAGAATGAAATCTGGCCACGTATAGTAACATGGATGGAACTTGAGGGTGTTATGCTGAGCGAAATAAGTCAGGCAGAGAAGGACAGATACCATATGTTTGCACATATAGGAGGATTAGGAGGAAGCTAATGGAGGGCCATGAGAGAGAAGAAGGGGGAAAATAGTTGGGGAGAGGGAGGGAGGCAAACCATGAGAGACTCTTGAATGCTGAGAACAAACTGAGGGCTGATGGTGTTGTGGGGAGAGGATGGAGGTGATGGGCATGGAGGAGGGCACTTGTGGGGATAAGCACTGGGTGTTATATGGAAACCAACTTGACAATAAACTATTAAGAAAAAAACAACAACAAAATATCACCCTCAAAATGCTGCTGGCATCTGAAATTCTTTCATCAAGAGATAAAAGGTTTTAAGTTCCCAACTAAAGTAAACACTCCTGGACAAGAAAGCCCTTTGGTCATCCCTCTCACTGAGATGAGATGGCTGGGACCCATTTATATTTGGGGACCAGGTTTGAATGGCAGAACAAGGGCACTGACCTCCTCCAACAAAGTGAGGAGGGGAGAGGGTTAGGGATTACAGGCAGAATAGAAGTAGAAGTCGTAGACACAGAACAAATTTATCATCTTTGCAATCTGGCTGCTGTAAGGCTAAAAATAGTCACATTGTAATAAAATATGATTGAGCACCTAATGTGCACCAGGTGCTTTAAAATACTGTCCATTTCTTCCCACAACCTTCAATATAGACATCCAGATCCTCATTTTAGAGAAAAGAACACTGGAACTCAGTGATGAAACTTGTCCGATGTTATATAGCACTAGTATCTGGTAAATTTGAGATTTGATTCCTGGCTGCAAAGACTATTTGCTCATACTATATTACATATCTTCATTAATTACATCCTTGAGTAAGATAGTACTTGCTGCCTGAGAGCACTCAAGAATTTTAGGAATCAAATCAGGAAGCTTGAAGATTAATGGAAATCTATGGCTTCAAGATATGTGTCTAGATGGCAATATTAATAATAACAACATTATAATAACAATCATTCATTAATTACATATTTATTCTGTGAATAATAATATGTCAGCTACTGTAACATGTACTTTATATCATCTCAGGCTAACAGGATCACACACACAAAAAAAGACATTATTCTCATTTAACTAGTTGGAAACTAGGGCTTGCAGAGTGTAAGTAGTTTGCCTAAAATCATTCAGCATGAAATTATGGACAGATCATTCAATTCCAGATTTATCTGATTTCAAACCCATGTTCCTAACTCATGTGCTATATTGCCTCTAGCAGAGCATGGTTTGATGGAAAAGAGACATTGGATATGTGCTCCTCATTAAGAAGAAGGTGGGAGCTGTAACTACCCCCACACCTTTGGATGGATGTATTGCCTCAGTCCTTAATCAGATGATTAAAAGCAAACAGAGAGCCTAGAATACCAACTACAGGATCTACAAGGATAATTCCTCATACAGTGAATTCTCAGGGCTCCAGGACAAAAGCAGACTGGATATTGGTCAATGTTTTTGATGGAATACCTAATTTCTATCAGCAAGTGAAAAAAGTTAAGGCAACTGTGGTATACATCCATTGGAAGTAATACCAAATAGCCAGTAAACTTAGTTCATAAAAAGCTTATGATATAATTTCTGAATACTGGAACATAACAGAAAACTGTATGTAAGCATATTTAAAACTATCTGCAAAATGATGAAGATTGTGTTATTACTGTTATTTTTTAACCTGGGAAGTTTTGCTCATAGTTTAAATACATGCCATATATTCAGCAAAACTGAGATAACATTTTCTTACAAAGAAAGTACAAACCTCCAAGGAACTATAATTATTACGTTCATCTAAGTTATTTAAGATCATACAACAAAATTATAAAAGTGCTTGGCAAAAGTAGATTTATGTAGCAGACCATTCACACACATACACTCCCCCCATACACATACATTTATTGTGGAAAGAAGTCTATAAGCACTGTCCTTACCAAGCTCCAGAGTGATAAATTCAAGGACTGTCAGCCACAGGATGTGAACTAAATTTTCATTTTCTCTCCAGAAGATTTAGATCTGGGGCAGGAAAAAAAGGCACAAGCTGAACCCTCAAGTGAGAAGGAGGTCTCTCTCTCTCTCTCTCTCTCTCTCTCTTTAACCAGATCCAAGGCAACAACAAAAGCATCCATTTTTATCAGCCAGGTTGGGAACCATGGGACTAAAGCCACAGATTTCTGATGTTGGACAATTTGGGAATAATTATTGCATTTCCCTTAACCATTCTCAGTGGAGATGTGCCTTTGCCAGATACTCAAGGTAGTCAACTCCTTTGGAAATATAAATGAGGACTAATTTGGAGATTCATTTATTTTTAAAGAATTTTCACACCACTGAGCTCATTTAACCTTTCAAATAATTCTTGAGGTAGATACAATTTTTCCCCACTTTATTGTATTTGAGGGTGGCTCCAAAAAATGGCCAAATGAGGATAGAAACCCAAGCACATTAACTTCAAACTAAAGCCTAGTTCCAGTGAACCATGACATCTCTCTCATAATAGCAGGTTCTGTATCATATGGACTTCCTTATCACATTTAATCTGGAACTGGGAAGAGAGTTGCTACTAGTCCCTGGGAAACAAAAACATTTATCAAAGAATAGTCGGGCTTCTGTTTCTCAGAAATAGAGATTTCCCCCCTTCCTTTTGAAACACCTAAATGCATGCAGGACATTTTTTTTTTTTTGGTCAATTATGACACATAATAGTTGGCACATATTCAGTACTCAAAATATATTCTTTAGCCATGAGTGTGAGAAGTCTTTAGAAACCTATTCATTCAGATTGGCAAAAATAGAAAAGAGACACAGAACCAAGTGGAAGAGATAGCATATTATTCATTTTTTCAATAATTCATTTTATTCATTCATCAAAATGTTGTGCAACACCTATATGGCAAGAATTTATGAGATACAGTGAGTAAAGTTGAAAAAACACTGCAATGAAGGTGAGTGCTGAGTGCCACAGAAGCACAGAGGCGGGGTATCAGACCCAAATTTAAGGGGTCTAGAAAGGTAGACTTTAGGAAGTTACAAGTCAGCAGAGACCCAAGACAATTCAAACAAGCAAAAGGTGACATGGACAGCATAGAGACAGAGCATTCAGAAGGTAGAAGAAAACAGGAAGAGGAGAAGACCTGGAGAAAAGAAAGATGACAAGTTTGGAAAACTACTATCAGGGAAATTAGATCGGCTGAAATATATGCTTCAACAGGGGGAAGAGGTTCAGAATGAGGCCCAAGAAATTAGCAGGCATGAATCAATAATGCAGAACCTTGAAAGACAGGATGAACAATCTACAATTAATCCAAAATCAAAGGAAGAGCCATGGAAGAATCTGATCAGAAGATTGACGGTGTCATATTAAAAACTATCATATCACAATAGGTGAAGAATACATAGTGAGCATGTGTTTGTAGCAGCTGGAGGGGATGTTGGAAAGGCAAGGATGGAGTGATGGGATACAAATACAGAAGCAAGGAGACTAGTTAGGAAGTGGCTACAGATAGTTAGGGGAGAGGTTATGAAAGTCTGTCTAAGAGAGACAATGGAGTTGGAGAAAACTATATGGATTTAAATCTCCTTCAGAGTCAGAATCTAAAAGATATGATAATTCAAATGTGAATTGATTTTGATAGACTATAGAAAATGAAGAAAATGAAGGTGTTTAAAACCTTCCTAAATTTGTGGCTTGGACAGCATGTTGTATAGTTGAGTTATTTACTAAGATAGGGGATATAGAAAGAAAAACAGACTTGAGAAGTTTTTAACACACTAAGTGTGAAGTACCTGTGGGTCACCCATGAGAAGAAATTGAGGGGGCAGATGGATATATTTTGGAGACTGAAATTCATGGGATGTTAATATACAAAAGGATGAGATTGACTAAATGAGATGAATAAGAAAAGTTGAGAAAAAAAATCAAGATTAGAGAAGAGAGAAAGGAAGGGAAAATTGGGGAGAGAGGGGAAGAAAAGTGATGGATGAGAACAGGACTGAAGACAGCCCATAGCGAACACTGACAATCAAGGAAATAACAGAGAAAAAGTGTCCCAAAAAGATATCAAACAACAACCAGAGACATAGAAGGAAAAAATGTGGGGACCACAGAAGCTACATGAAGAGAATATTAAGTGTTGAAAACCATCCATTGAACTTAGGGATAAGAAGGATTTTGGTGATGTAGTGCAGGGAACAGAATTTAGATTACAATGAATTGAGGAATAAATGTAAAGTGTGAAGTCCAGAAGGTAGCTAGTTGTATTGATCCAACAATGAAGCTTTGCTAGAATCATAGGTTGGAAGGCCATTGTGGCAAAGCCTTGGGCATATTGGTAGGAGAGTGAGAAAACATGAGATCAATCCTGGAGGTAAAAGAACGAAGACAAAAGAAATTTGGGAGAAAAATGGATAGGAACAGAGACTGGATAGATTTATGAGTCAATAATTCTACATAATGGGAAGAGGGAAACGACAGCAAATAATTCAATGTTCAAATTTAATATTTTATATGTAAAGCAGCTCCAAGTTTTCCTACTAAGGCGGTGGGAAGAGATTGGCTAAAGTGCAGTAGAGATCAAGGTCATTTAAAGATGAGATCAAAGAATAAATGAGTCATGTTTTTTTTTTTGTTTTTGTTTTTGTTTTTTACAAATAGTTTATTGTCAAGTTGGTTTCCATATAACACTCAGTGCTCATCCCCACAAGTGCCCTCCTCCATGCCCATTTCCCTCCTCCCCCCACCCCATCAGTCCTCAGTAGAGGACTATGTATCCTTTCTATGTAGAGTATCATGTCATCTGTGAAAAGTGAGAATTTGACTTCTTCTTTGCCAATTCTGATGCCTTTGATTTCTTTTTGTTGTCTGATGGCTGATGCTAGGACTTCCAGCACGATGTTAAACCACAGTGGTGAGAGTGGGCATCCCTGTCATGTTCCTGATCTCAGGGGGAAAGCTCTCAGTTTTTCCCCATTGAGGATGATGTTACCTGAGGACTTCTCATAGATGGCTTTTATCATGTTTAAATACGTTCCTTCTATCCCGACTTTCTCAAGGGTCTTTATTAAGAAGGGATGCTGTATTTTGTCAATTAAGAAGGGATGCTGTATTTTGTCAAATGCCTTTTCTGCATCTAACGACAGGATCATATGGTTTTTATCTTCTCTTTTGTTGATGTGAAGTCACATTGATTGATTTGCAAATATTGAACTAGCCCTGTAACCCAGGAATGAATCCCACTTGATTCTGGTGGATAATTCTTTTTATGTGCTGTCGGATTTGATTTGCAAGTATCTTGTTGACGATTTTTGCATTTGTATTCATCAAGGATATTGGCCTGTAGTTCTTCTTTTTTGCTGGGTCTCTGTCTGGCTTGGGAATCAAAGTGATGCTGACTTCATAAAATGAGTCCAGAAGTTTTCCTTCGATTTCTATTTTTTGGAATAGTTTGAGAAGAATGGGTATTAATTCTATTTTGAATGTCCGGTAGAATTCCCCAAGGAAGCCATCTGGCCTAGGGCTCTTATTTGTTGGGATATTTTTGAAAACTGATTCGATTTCCTCACTAGTTATGGGTCTGTTCAGATTTCCTACCTCTTCCTGTGTGAATTTTGGTAGAGTGTGTGTTTAGGAATTTTTCCATTTCTTCTAAGTTGTCCAGTTCGTTGGCATATAGTTTTTCATAGTATTCCCTGATAACTGCTTGCATTTCTGAGGGGTTAACTGTAATCAGTCCATTTTCATTCATGATTTTGTCTATTTGAGTACTCTCTCTTTTCTTTTTGAGAAGCCTGGCTAGAGGTTTGTCAATTTTGTTTATTTTTTCAAAAAACCAACTCTTGGTTTCATTGATCTGTCCAACTGTTGGTTTCTATATTGTTTACTTCTTCCCTGAGTTTTATTATTTCTCTTCTCCTACTGGATTTGGGGTGCTCCTGTTGCTCTCCTTCTAGTTCCTTTAGGTGTGCTGTTAGATATTGTACTTGTGCTTTTTCTAATTTCTTGAAATAGGCCTGGAGTGCAATGTACTTTCCTCTCAGGATTGCCTTTGCCACATCCCATAGAGTTTGGATTGTTGTATTTTCATTTTCATTTGTTTCCATATATTTTTAAATTTCTTCCCTAATTGCCTGATTGGTCCATTCATTCTTTAGTAGGGTGTTCTTTAACCTCCATGGTTTTGGAGGTTTCCCTGACTTCTTCCTGTGATTGATTTCAAGTTTCATAGCGTTGCGATCTGAAAGTGTGCGTGGTAGGATCTCAATTCTTTTATATTTATTGAGGGCTGCTTATGTCCCAGTATGTGATCTATCTTGGAGAATGTGCCATGCGCACTTGAGAAGAAAGTAAATTCCCTGGCCTCAGGATGTAGAGTTCTAAATGTTTGTCAAATCCATCTGGTCCGATGTGTCATTCAAGTCCATTGTTTCTTTAATGATTTTCTGTCTGGTTGATCTATCCAATGCTGTAAGTGGAGTATTAAAGTCCCTGCTATTAGCACATTCTTATCCATAACATTGTTTCTCTTTGTGATTGTTTTAAATATTTAGGTGCTCCCATATTTGGCCCACAGACATTTATAATTGTCAGCTCTTGATGGATAGATCCTGTAATTATTTTCTAATGCCCTTCTTCATCCCTTGTTATTATGTTTACTTTAAAGCACAGTTTGTCTGATATAAGTATAGCTATTTCAGCTTTCTTCTGACTTCCAGTAGCATGATAGATATTTCTTCATCCCCCTACTTTAAAAGTGAAGATGTCTTCCAGTCTAAAATGAGTTCCTTGTAGACAGCAAATAGATGGATTTTTTTAAAAATCCATTCTGCTACCCTATGCCTTTTGATTGGAGCATTTAGCCCATTTACATTCAGTGCTTTAATTGAAAAATATGGGTTTAGAGTCATTGTGTCCTTTGTAGGATTCATACTTGTGGTGGTGTCTCTGGTACCTTACGTTCCTTGCAACCTTTCCCTCATAGAGTCCCCCTCAGGATTTCTTTTAGGGCTGACGAATTCTTTCAATTTTTGTTTATTTGGAAAGACTTTTATCTCTCCTTCCATTCTGAATGACAAGCTTGGTGGATAGAGGATTGTTGGCTGCATATTTTTTCTGTTCATCACATTGAAGATTTCCTGCCATTCTTTTCTGGCCTGCCAAGTTTCAGTAGATAGGTCTGTCACCACTTTGATAGGTTTCCCGTTGTATGTTAGGGCCCTTTTATCCTAGCTGCTCTCAAAATTCTCTCTTCGTCCTTATATTTCGCCAGTTTCACTATGATATGTTGTGCAGAAGATCGATTCAAGTTACATCTGAGGGGACTTCTCTGTGCCTCTTGGATTTCAACGTCTATTTCCTTTCCCAGATTGGGTAAGTTCTCTGCTATAATTTGTTTCAGGACTCCTTCAGCACCTTTCCCTCTCTCTTCCTCTTCTGGAATTCCTATGACACGGATATTGTTCCATTTGATTGTATCGCTGAGCTCTCGAACTCTCCTTTCGTGTTCCTGGATCAGTTTATCTCTCTTTTTCTCAGCTTCCTCTTTTTCTATAATTGTGTCTTCTAAATCATTGATTCTCCTTTCTCCCTCTTCAATCCGTGCATTGGATGCCTCCATTTTATTATGCCTCTCATTTATAGCATTTTGTAATTTATCACAACTATTTTTAACCTCCATAGTCTTTGTGGCTGTAGTTTCTCTGATGTCTTCCATGCCTTTTTCAAGCCCTGCCATTAATTTTATGACTATTGTTCTAAATTTTTGTTCAGTTATGTTGCTTATATCTGTTTTGAGCAGTTCTTTAGCTGTCATTTCTTCCTGGAATTTCTTTGGAGGAGAGTTCTTCGGTTTTGTCATTTTGGTTAGCTTTCTATCTCTTGTTAGTTTTAATTTTTTTTAAATGTTTTATTTATTTCCAGGAGAGAGACAGAGAGAGAGACAGCGCGACCAGGGGAGGGTCAGAGAGAGAGGGAGTCACGGACTGAAACGGGCTCCAGGCTCCGAGCTGGCAGTCAGCACAGAGTCCGACGCGGGGCTGGAACCCACGAACCGCGAGATCATGACCTAAGTGAAAGTCGGACGCTTAACCAACTAAGCCACCTAGGCGCCCCTCTTGTTAGTTTTAAAAGCTTGTTATGCACTCTGCGCCTGCAAGTGCTGCTGTACCAAAGAAGGCTCTTTGACTGTCCAGGGCCTGTCCATTCAGGAAGTGTTCTTTGAATGATGTCTCTTCGTCTCTCTTGTTGAGACCCTGGTTATTTTATTTTCCTACTCGTAGTGGAATTTGGGACTCTCCACCAGGTGTGTTTTGGCTTGTTTCTTGAGGCAGCCCTTTTCTCCTTCAGCTTCAGTTGTTTCAAGAATCTTTGCCTTCTGATCCTGTGACTCCAATCTCTCCTTCATCTTCATACAGACTTCTCTGGGTCTTTTCTGTAGATTACTCGTGTAATTTTGAGCGGATGTAACTCAGGAACAGCCAGAAGGAAGAGGTACATCGGGAAAGGTGCCTGGAAAGGGTGCATAGCTTCTACGCCCTCTTTTAGCACGCTGCTCTCTGCAAATTTCCATGTATTCACAAACTCAAAAGCTCTCTGAACTTCTTTGTCCTTTTTTGGGATTAATAGAGTCTTCATTACTTCTATTCATTAGGCGTTATTGGCCTCTGGTGATCAAACTTTGAACTCTGTCTCAAGCCCTTCTCTCTTCCCTCTTCTATATTTAAGGATACATGTGATTACATTTGGCCAACTCGGATAATTCAGGGCTATCTCATGCTATTTATTTATTTATTTATTTACTTACTTACTTACTTACTTACTTACTTACTTACTTACTTACTATCACAGAAAGTGTTTGTTATTATAGAGGAAACTAGGAGACACTGGAGCCCGTGCCTGGCAGCCTGGGCAGTGTGAGTAATCAGGGAGAGGGAGAAGAAGGTGAGAACCTCATGAATCATGTCTGGGTAGTCTCTGATCCTGGCTTGGGCCAGGAGACACTCTAGCTGGGCTTGTGTGTATAGCTAGGGAGGTCAACTTTGACAAGCAGGCTTCCACCCGGACAAAGCAAAGATTAGCCAAAATCAAGGGTAACAGCTGCATAGACATCTCCTTAAAATAGAAATCAAATTAGGCTTATTACAACACAAGTGCATTTCACCCTGATCTTAAAACAAGAGGGAGAAGGGAGCACTGGGCCCAAGCAGATAGCCTATCTTTGAGATAAGATGCTTTTAATGGTTAAATATTGGCAAGGCCTTCCACTTTCCTAACAGTGAGCAACACACAATCTCCAAGGCAGCTTTAAAAATTACTGTTGGGGTGCCTGGGTGGCTCAGTCGGTTGAGCGTCCAGCTTCGGTCAGGTCAAGATCTCATAGTTCGTGGGTTTGAGCCCCGCATTGGGCTCTGTGCTGACAGCTAGCTCAGAGCCTGAAGCCTGCTTCAGATTCTGTGTCTCCCTCTCTCTCTGACCCTCCCCCTGCTCAGGCTGTCTCTCTCTCTTTCTCTCTCTCTCAGAAATAAATTTTAAAAAACCAAAATTTTTAAAAAAGCTGTTAACTTTGTTATCTGTTATTATTTGGATTTTGAACAAAATTGATAGAGTAGGAACCAGTAGAGGAATCCTGTTTTATCTGGAGTTTTTCAGTGGAGAGTCCAAAAGGTCAAAGAACCAAGTTCCTAAGATCTTTTAGTTTACCTAACATCTCTGCCTTTACCCCTTCATTTGGTTCTTCAATCTGCTTAGGTAATATCATGCAAGCTTCTCTTGCTTGATGTACTGATGGATCTTTTTCTAATATGGATTTATAGTCCTCCTGGGCTTCTTCTAGCTTTTCAGTCTTATACAACTCCACTCTCCTCAATATTGCCTTGATATAGCTGGGTTTAACTGAATTGCTTTGTTGCAGTCATTGATGGCCATCTCTTTCTTGTCCTGTTTCATCCTTGCAGCAGCTCTATTTGAAAACAGAAGAGACCTGTCTTTCTGGAAGCAGACTGGCACATCTGAAGGGCTTGACTATAAGAATTCTCAGCTTCTATATAATCTCCTTTCTTAAACTGCATGTTCCTCTCCTCCTTTAGTCTAATGGTCTCGTCTCTTCTTTTCTGTTTTTCTTCATCTGACATGCCCCCCCCCCCAGTTCTATTAGGTATTCTTCATCTGGTTCAGAGTAATTCACATTATCATCAGGTTTGTTCTCAACCCTGTCCACTCCTGGCTCCTCCTTCTCAAATGAGGTGCTAGGCTCATGAAAAACTCTTTTCTCTGGTCCTTCTGGGATTGAGCTTCAACATTCTTGAGCAGCTTGCTCTAGAAATGGTGACCTTTGGTATTAGAAACTGGAGGGCTAGCACACTCTGATTCCTGGGGATCTGTAACTTTCAAATCATTGAAAAGATCCTTTGGAACCTTACAGTTTTCTGACTTCTCTCCCATGCTGGATCAGTGAGGAAGGTGAAGCTGAAGCTAGTTTCCTAGCTCTCTCTTGTCTTCATCTTACCAGCCGCAGCCTCTAAGCCAGGATAATCTCATTTTAAAGTCAGCTCATTAGCAATCTTAATTCCATCCACATCTAATTCTCCCTTGTCATGTACCATACCATATCCTCAGGTTCTAGGCATTAGGATGCGAACATATTTGGGGGCTATTATTTCTGCTTACCACAACTGACTAGCAGGACTTGTAAGATGACAGGAACAACCAAGAGGGACATGAAAACTTGGGATATGAGCTAAAAGCTCACTTTTTGGGGCATCTTTTGACAATAGTCCTAATTTTTCATTACAAGATGTTATTATATTGCATAGGGAGGAAAGGAAGCATATTCAGAAATATATACTGTGTATATAATTTAAAATGCTATTGCATCATCACAACCCTCTATATGTTGACAGTAGGAAATAAACTATAAGTAAATTTGCATGAAATACTTGCTGAGAGTCAGCCTGATCTTTGCTTTCTCCACATGACATTAGATCCCAGGAAACCCACAATCACCAAGGGGAAGGAGCCTAAGTGATGTAAATGATGTGTTTTTTAAAGTATTTATTTATTTGTGAGAGAGAGACAGAGAGAGAGAGAGGAAGACAAAGCATCTGAAGTGGGCTCTGCACTGACCGTAGAGAGCCTGATGCAGAGCTCAAACTCCTGAACCAAACTGTGAGATCATGACCCGGGCTGAAGTCAGACACTGAACCAACTGAGCCACATAAGCAATTTGAAAATCTGTCCTTCCAAGGAAGTTGGAACAGAGAAGTCAGCAAAAGCGAGAGAAGTGGGGATAAGGGAGAAGAAGTTGGAAATGTGGGAGAGACACAGATTTTTCAGGGTCTTTAAGCCAGATTAAAGTTGTTACACTTCATCTTAAGATGAGTAGGACTCCTTTGAGAATTTTTAAACAAAAAACAAAAAACAAAAAAAAAGAGAATTTTTAAACAGAAGTCATTTAAGTTTTTTTCATGATGGAGCTATAATTTATTATGATTATTGTTAATAGTTAGCAATAATAGAAATTATCTGTGACATATTTATTTTATTATTAATTTTTTAATAGTAAAGTTTTTAAAAAGAACTATATATATTTAAGAAAAAAAAGTCTCTTCAGTGCAGTAGGGAGAATGCATCAACACAATTTGGATTTTCTTAAGAACCCTGTACTGAATTGAAATAAACAAAATGTATGTATACTGATGAATGTTCTTTAACAAAAACAATACTAATATTTGTGTCCTTTTATTTGAAAAGCTCACCTCCCATCTGAAATTTAACAATGGATAGTGAAGTTAAATCTTCTGAAGTTTGCTGTGCTGTGATTGGTGATTTGGAATATTCAGCACAGAGCATTCTTGGGGCAATAACATGCTGAGACATCATAGTCCATGGTCTGGTTCTCAGTGTCACAAGTGTAAGAATCCTGGTTTGTCAGTGAACCAAGAAAAACTGGCTCTCATTAACAGTTCTTGACCAACAATTTTACTAATTCCTTTATGTGCTGACAAAAAAGAAAATATGTGAATAACAGGTTAAGTTTCCCACTTCTAAAATAAAACTCACATATTTTTCATATGACTACTAAAAATTATTATGTCAGAGTCCTTAATATTTTCAACCATTCTTAATTCCCAGCAGAGGGAAGAGTATCATGAGGAGGGAGAGCCAGAGCAGCATGTCCGAGTCCCTCCTCCTGGGGCTGCCCATCCAGCCAGAGTAGCAGGGTGTGTTCTTTGCCCTGTTCCTGGGCATGTACCTGATCACGGTGCTCGGGAACCTGCTCATCATCCTGCTCATCAGGCTGGACTCTCGCCTCTACACCCCTATGTACTTCTTCCTCAGCCACTTGGCCTTCACTGATGTCTCTTTCTCATCTGTCACAGTCCCTAAAATGTTGATGGACATGCATGCTAAATACAAATCCATCTGCTATGCAGAGTGCAATTCACAAATGTATTTTTTCATAACTTTTACTGACCTGGACAGCTTCCTTATTACATCAATAGCATATGACTGCTATGTGGCTATATGCCACCGTCTTCACCATCATGAGGGAGGAGCTGTGTGCCTTACTAGTGGCCGTATCTTGGATCCAGTCCTGGTGCTATCTCTCTCTCCCACACCCTTCTCCTCACCCAGTTAACCTTCTATGCTGCTAACTCCATCTGCCATGTCATCTGTGACCTTGGTGCTCTGCTCAAGTTATCATGCTCAGACATCTTCCTTAATGAGTTGGTCATGTTCACAGTAGGGGTAGTGGTCATTACCCTGCCATTCATATGTATTCTGGTATCTTATGGCTACATTGGGGCCACCATCTTGAAAGTTTCTTCTACCAGAGGTTCTGCAAAGCATTGTTAACATACGGCTCCCACCTTTCTGTAGTGTCTCTGCATTATGAGGCAATATTTTGGCAGTATCTCTTCCCCAAATTAAGCAATTTCATTGACAAGGAAATCATTGTGGCTGTCATGTACACAGTGGTCACACCCAAGTTGAATCCCTTTATCTACAGCCTTAGGAACAGGGACATGAAAGAGGCCATGGGGAAGCTCTTCAGTAGGGCAACATTTTTATCACAGTGATATATGTGACATTTATTTAAGTCAGGGCATCTTTGTGTTTGATGTTGTATATTTGATTTTCCATTTGAACATTTCTCAAAACTTTAATGTTTCCAACCCATAAGACAAATGGTGGCATGTTGATGTACTTGGTAAATATTTATTGACCAGAATTTCATTCCCTTATTAACAATGCTCTCCTTTATAAATAACTTTTGATCAGCAAATGCTAAGTTAATTTTATTACTTATTTCTGCAACTTGGGGGTATTAATATTACAATGGCATACAGTTTCATTATCTCTTATTTAGAAGATTTTGGAAGCCTTATATTTTGGGCCTATAATCTCAGGCTTTAAAACATCCTAGATCTAAAGAATTTGCGGTAGAATAGAACAGAATAGAGAACTCAGAATTGGACCCACAAATGTATGGCCAACTAATCTTTGACAAAGAGGGGAAGAGTATCCAATGGAAAAAAGAGAGACTCTTTAACAGATGGTGCTGGGAGAACTGGACAGCAACGTGCAGAAGAATGAAACTAGATCATTTTCTCACAGCATACATAAAAATAAACTCAAAATGGATAAAGGACCTGAATGTGAGACAGGAAATCATTAACACCCTAGAAGAGAAAGCAGGAAACAACCTCCTTGACCTCTACTGCAGCAATTTCTTACTTGACACATCCCCAAACGCAAGGGAATCAAGAGCAAAAATGAAATATTGGGACCTCATCCAGATTAAAAGCTTCTGCACGGCAAAGGAAGCAATCCATGAAACTAATAGGCAACCGACAGAATGGGAAAAGATAGTTGCAAATGACATATCAGATAAAGGGCTAGTATCCAAAATCTATAAGGAACTCACCGAACTTCACACCCAAAAAACAAACAATCCAGTGAAAAAATGGGCAGAAAACATGAACAGACACTTCTCCAAAGAGGACATCCAGATGGCCAACAGACACATGAAACGATGCTGAGCATCCCTCCTCATCAGGGAAATACAAATCAAAACCACACTGAGATACCACCTCACGCCAGTCAGAGTGGCTAAAATGAGCCAGTCAGAGAACTCTAGATACTGGCGAGGATGTGGAGAAACGGGCACCCTCCTACACTGTTGGTGGGAATGTAAACTGGTACAGCCCCTCTGGAAAACAGTGTGGAGGTTCCTAAGGAAATTAACAATAGAACTCCCTTATGACCCAGTAATAGCACTGCTAGGAATTTACCCAAGGGATACAGAAATGTTGATGCATAGGAGCACATGTACCCCAATGTTCATAGCAGCACTCTCCACAATAGCTAAAACATGGAAAGAGCCTAAGTGTCCATCAACAGATGAATGGATCAAGAAGATGTGGTTTATCTATACCATGGAATACTACATGGCAATGAGAAACAGTGAAATCTGGCCATGTGTAGCAACATGGATGGACCTTGAGGGTGTTATGCTGAGCGAAATAAGTCAGGCAGAGAAGGACAAATATCATATGTGTGCACGTATAGGAGGATTAGGAGGAGCTTAACAGAGGACCAAGGAGGAGAAGAAGGGCGGAAATGGTGGGGGAAAGGGAGAGAGGCAAACCATGAGAGACTCTTGATTGCTGACAAAAACTGAGGACTGATGGATGGGGGGGAGGAGGGATGGGCATGGAGGAGGACACTTGTGCGGATGAGCACTGGGTGTTATGTGGAAACTAATTTGACAATAAACTATTTGTGAAAAAAAAAATAAAAAGAAACCATAAAACAGAAAAAAAAAATTAACAAAAGAACTCTCCTATGACCCAGCAATAGCTCTGCTAGGAATTTACCCAAGGGTTACGGTGTGCTGATGCATAGGGGCACATGTACCCCAGTGTTCATAGCAGCACTCTCAACAACAGCCAAAACGTGGAAAGAGCCTAAGTGTCCATCAACTGACAAGTGGATCAAGAAGATGTGGTATATTTATACAATGGAATACTACATGGCAATGAGAAAGAATGAAATCTGGCAATGGGTAGCAACATGGATGGACCTTGAGGGTGTTATGCTGAGCGAAATAAGTCAGGCAGAGAAGGACAGATACCATACGTTTGCACATATAGGAGGGTTAGGAGGAAGCTAATGGAGGAACATGGGGGAGGTGAAGGGGAAAAATAGTTGGGGAGAGGGAGGGAGGCAAACCATGAGAGACTCTTGAATGCTGAGAACAAACTGAGGGCTGATGGGGTTGGGAGGGAGGGGAAGGGGGCTGATGGGCATGGAGGAGGGTACTTGTTGGGATGAGCAGTGGGTGTTATATGGAAACCAACTTGACAATACACTAAGAAGAAACGAAAATAAAAAAAAAGAAAAAT